>JBBPUC010000340.1:0-24699 GCA_038094375.1 Tubosaeta aff. heterosetosa | reverse complement strand
AAGACGACTGCCAACGTATACAGCATATGGTCATTTGGATGGCTTACACCTCTCTTGCGCAAAGGATCACAGGTCGTCATTACACAAGACGATCTCCCTGCGCTCCTACCCCGAGACGAGTCTGCCCGTCTTGGGAATGACCTCCAACGTTCGCTCGCGAAACAGTGCGCAAACCTCGTCTTTGTTGTATGGACTCGGGCTAACCTTGTGTAATAGCCGCGGGTTGTGGACTGCTCTGTTCATGGCTTATGGTGGCCCGATTGTCGTCGCTGCATGCCTCAAGCTTGTCCAAGACAGTCTGGCTTTCGTGCAGCCTGTCCTACTTGAGGCGCTCCTGTCTTACATTACCGAATACCAGGAGAGCAAAGGCACAGAGATCGCAGCAAATGTAACTTCCCTCTATGGGTACACCATTGCCGTCATCATGTTTGGGGCATCCATGGTTCAGACCGTCATCCTTCATCAGGTAATCCAGCTTTCGCCTCAACCAGCTCGATTGGGTTTAATAATACCTTTTAGTATTTCCAAATGTGTTTCGAGGTTGGCATGCGCATTCGCGCCGGACTGATCACCGCCATATACAAAAAGGCGCTGGTCCTTTCTAGCGACGAACGTGGTCGTGCGACTGGTGATATTGTGAATTTGATGTCGGTCGACGCGACTAGAATACAAGATCTGTGTGCTTATGGACTCATTGCCATCTCCGGACCATATCAAGTGCGTCACCCTTCATTTGGATCCTGTGCTCGCTTTTAACACGCGATTCAGATTACACTTGCATTTATATCTCTGTATAGACTGTTGGGCTGGTCCGCGTTCGTTGGCGTGGCCATCATGGTCTTTTCTGTTCCCCTGAACACGTACATTGCGGGGGTTCTCAAACGGATGCATCAGAAACAGATGAAAACTCGGGATCAGCGCACCAGGTTGATGACCGAACTGCTCGCCAACATTAAAAGGTGAGTGTTATATCCTGACAATTGTACCGTGCGTGACCCATTTCATAGTATCAAATTGTATGCTTGGGACTATGCATTCATCCGTCGGGTGTTGCACGTCCGAAACGATCAAGAACTCAAGATGCTTCGGAAAATTGGGATAGCTACGGCCATGAATATGACCCTCTGGAGTGGCATTCCATGTACGTGCTTTCACTTCCGTTAGTTCCATTATGCTGACTGGGTGGCAGTGATTGTCGCGTTCAGTTCTTTTGCTACCGCCTCCGTGTTCTCGGCGAAGCCTCTTACTGCTGACGTCATCTTTCCATCCATCTCATTGTTTATGCTTCTCCAGTTCCCTCTCGCAATGGTGCGCCAATTTCTCTTCTCGTCAAAGTGCCGTCGATCATACCCTTTACCACTCCAGTTTAGCCAAGTGACAACTAACATCATTGAAGCGGTTGTTTCAGTGAATCGTCTTTCCGAGTTCTTTGGCGCAGAGGAGCTCCAGGGTGATGTTGTAAAACGGATCAAGAGACAATCATTGAGCATTGGCGATGAGGTTTTGTCGATCAGGGACGGATCGTTCCAGTGGAACAAAAATAGTATCTCACCAACGCTTGAGGATATCAATTTGACGGTGTGCAAAGGTGAGCTGGTCGGGATTCTTGGGCGGGTGGGTGCCGGAAAGGTGAGTTTGGTTCATATACTGGAGTCCGCATATTAAAAGACCGATATTTGTAGAGCAGTCTGCTGTCTGCCATTATCGGCGACATGCGGAAGACGGAAGGAGAGATTGAATTATCTGGGAATGTTGCATATGCTGCTCAGAACCCTTGGTATGTGGGGAATACTTGCTATCGTGCTGAGCGTGTTTGCTCACATCTTCAAGGGTGTTATCTGCCACTATTCGCGACAACATTTTGTTCTCACACGCATATGATGAGACGTTTTATAACATCGTGATTGAAGGTATGTGCTTAGTGTTTGACCAAATGAATCTTGACTCATGTGTACAATCAGCCTGTGCATTGAAAGCCGATCTTGCGATCCTCCCGCAGGGTGATATGACCGAAGTAGGCGAAAAAGGTGAGCTCCATGCAAGAATTTGGTGGATATCTTGATTAATGTGATTTTTTCAGGAATCACTGTAAGTCTTCGTCACGAGATCTAAGCAGCATCTAATTTATTATGCTAGCTGAGTGGTGGACAACGTGCTCGTGTTGCCCTGGCACGTGCAGTGTATGCTAGGGCCGATCTGTGAGTATTGTGATTACACCTGCGGTATCTGAGTTTTGACTTAGTGAGTTAGAGTTCTTCTCGACGATGTCTTGGCCGCAGTTGACTCCCACGTCGCCCGTCACATTTTTGGTAGATGATTCACTTCGGATGAACGCGAATCGACCCTGACATTTGCTCCGTTAGATAATGTGATTGGTCCGCAAGGTCTCCTCGCTACTAAGGCTAGAGTCATTGTTACCAACAGCGTCGCATATCTAAGACACTTTGATAAACTCGCATACGTCCAGCGTGGTATTATCCTCGAGTGTGGATCCTATAGACAGCTTATGTCGAGCCCTGATAGCGCCGTCCGCAACCTTGTGTAAGTCGTCATTTGGTTTAGGCCACGAGTGTGTTTTGATTTGACTTGCAGTCACAATCATGGAACGAATGGGTCTTCGTCGGGTGCGGCGAGCGGGACGGGGACCCCAGCACGTTCTCGTGGGGGCGACAGCACTCCGACTGTCGGCGACAACGACCTTCAAGCAACTCTTATAGGGGAGGTTGACTCGGTGGCAGAAAAGGTTGTTCGGCGCGAGAGCTTTGCCAAAGCGATTATCGCGCCTCTCCCTACTGTGCGCGAGCCGATCAGTTCTGGTCTGTCCAAGGAATACAGCGAACAAGGACGCGTAAAGAATTATGTTTACCTTCAGTATCTCCATGCGGCTTCCACTGCAGGATTTTCCTTTTTCGTATTTGTGATGATCATGAGTCAGGTAACATCGGTCATGTCGACTTACATGCTCCGCCTCTGGGGCGAGAGCAACCGGGAAGCTGGCGCGAATGCTGGGTTGAAGGATCCAATCCTTTTGGGATATGGGTTCTTCAACTTGGCGTCGATTTTGATGTCTGCCACCGGGGGACTGTTACTTTGGGTGTTGTGCACGCTGAGGAGTTCCAAGTATTTGCACGACGGGGTATGTCTATTCGGCCTTGACAAGTGCGGATTAGCTAACGTGTGGCAGATGCTGGAGTCGGTCATGAGAGCTCCTCTGAGCTTTTTCGAGACGACGCCGAATGGAAGGTACGGTAGTGCTCGAAATTATTGGCTGATGGTGTGAATTGACCAAACACAATAGGATTTTGAACCTGTTCTCTCGTGACATCTACGTCGTGGACATGGTCCTTGGGAGAGTGAGTGTCTCGTTTGCCCACTATACTCCTTTTTATTCACGGCGTTGTTAGGTCATCCAGGGCATGGTCAGGACGGCCGCAATGACCGCATCCATCGTTTTGGTCATCTGTTTCAGTTTCCCACCATTCCTTATCGCAGTTTTACCTTTATCTTGGTTCTACTATCAAGTGACTGTGTAAGCAGGCTTTTTTGTTTTATGGATGTTTCTGATTATCGGATTCCCCTAGCTACTATCTCTCGACCTCACGTGAACTCAAGCGACTCGACGCAGTCTCGAAGTCGCCCATCTTTGCTTGGTTTTCGGAGACGTTATCTGGGATATCAACTATTCGAGCGTATAGCCAGGAAGTCATTTTTATTGCGCAAAATGCCCTTCGGCTCGATCGAAACCAAATGTGTTACTTCCCCAGCATTTCTATCAACAGATGGCTTGCGATTCGTCTGGAATTCGTCGGTGCTGTCATTATTCTCTTCACGGCTATTTTGGCCGTGTCTGCAGTCACGACGAGTAATGTGGATGCCGGTCTCGTGGGTATGGTGTTGTCCTATGCGTTGAGCACGACGGGTGCGCTGGTGAGTTTGAGCGGTTTAATATTTGGTCATCACTAATTCGTGTTTCAGAATTGGCTGGTGCGTACGGCGAGTGAGGTGGAGCAGAACGTCGTGAGCGTGGAGCGAATCACGCACTACGCCAATGATCTGCCTGCAGAGGCCCCTCGGGAGTTGCCTGACAGTAAACCGCCTGCGGATTGGCCGAATGCAGGACAGGTCGAGTTCCGGTGAGTAGTGTCCCGTGCCTGACCCCGAGATCGCTCATGTTGTGTGCAGTGAATATTCGATGAGGTATCGCGCAGAGCTGGATTTGGTACTGAAGGACATCTCACTCACAATCGTGTGTTTTTTTTTCCTTTGTTTTTTTAGTCAACGTTTGACGTCCTTTTGTCCAGAAACCAAAAGAGAAGGTTGGGATTGTTGGGAGGACAGGCGCTGGAAAGTCGTCTGTGAGTTTTAGTTGCTTACTGGTTATCTGCTCCTGACACATGTCTCAGCTACTTCTTGCGTTGTTCCGTATCCTGGAAGCTTCGTCTGGAAAGATTGTTATTGACGGCGTTGACATTAGTACGATCGGCCTGCATGACCGTACGTTCATCTACTGAGCGCGAATGTGACACTGACTCATTATCCCCAACAGTGCGATCGGTGATCTCGATTGTTCCCCAGAGTCCAGATATGTTTGAAGGTACGCTCCGGGAGAACATCGATCCTGTGGGTGAGTATCAAGACGCGGATATCTGGGTCGCACTCGAACATGTGTGTATCTCTTTTATCATGTCTTTCGTGTACCATTTACAACGTGCACTCCACTAGGCTCATTTGAAGTCGTACGTGGAGAGCCTGCCGGAGGGACTCGATGCGCAGGTGTCGGAAGGCGGCTCATCATTGTCCGCCGGGCAGAGGCAGTTGCTCTGCTTTGCACGTGCATTGTTGAGAAAGGTAAATGCTTTCGGGGTGAAACCAGAATATGTCGCTGATGAACGTGTCATAATAGTCAAAGGTACTTGTGCTCGACGAAGGTACTGTTTCGCATGTGCATTTTCTTTCTCTTTACGGTGTATTGATGCCCTGGTGCAGCGACGTCTGCGGTTGACTTGGACACGGACCGCGCGATTCAAGAGATCATTCGAGGACCTCTGTTTGACGACGTAACTATTTTGACGATTGCGTATGTGTTGTCTCTTCTTTCTTTTCGCGGACGTTTATGAGGATGAGATAGACATCGCTTGAACACGATTATCGAGTCGACGCGGGTTCTAGTTCTCGAGCAGGGTTGTGTGGCCGAGTTTGACACACCAGAGGTTTTGTTGGCTGATAAATCGAGTCGGTTCTATGGCATGGCGCTGGAGGCGGGGCTAGTGACAGATGGTGAGGGTGCCCAACAGGATGGCGAGAAGGAGATGTTAGGGGACAAGGAATGATATGATATGGAATTGATTGGTTAGATGATTCCCATAGAGCTGTCTAATTTCTAGGAATAAACAGTGTTGTTATTTGAAGGATATGGGTGGGCAGTCTGACTTAGTTTGTGACCAGCTTCTCTATAAGTGTCCCATGATCCTCATGGATGAGATAGACCACTCCATTGTAAGACCAGTTTCCTGATTATTATCCTTATAGCTGCTGTTGCTGAAAAACTAAAGTCCTATATCAAGAAAGGGAAAGAGTAAAGGGGGTTTGTGGAATTGATTGGTTAGATGATTCCCATAGAGCTGTCTGATTTCTGGGAATAAACATAATGTATAAAGTGAATTGTTTGCCTATATTCTCAATGTACAATATGTACAAGTACAAGCATGGTGAAGAATATAAATATATTGCTGGGTGTTGTAGCCTTTCTGACAATTTGAAGTTGCCACTGCTGATAACTCATCATTTATGAACATATTTGATAGATTGTTTATTGAAATATATACCTATATAAAGAATAGAAAGATAATATTTGTAAAAGATCTTGATTGTAAAACCTAATGAGGTATGTATTTATAAGATTCTAACACTTCCAACAGGATATCCAGTTATCTCCAAATAGAGAAAAGTCAACATCTGCTGAACATCTGCCATTAGAAGAAATAATCAAAGAATTATAAGGAAGCCAATGGAAATGCCTATTCCAGGAGGCATTCCAGCCAAAGACATGGTTATTTGAGGACTGAATCCAACCATCATGTATAGCTAAATGGTGAGAGAAAGCAAGTCCTTGAGCTTTCCATACACCAACAGATTGATCACCAGACATTGAAACAATGGAACTTGTATCAAAGGAATTGGTTGTGGAGTTGATAGAAAATGTATGCCCCTGGGATGGACATGCCACTATAGTGTCACAAGTGGTTGCATCCCAAACCCTAATAGTCTTGTCTAAAGAGCTAGAGACAATCTGTTTGCCATTAGGGGAATAAGCAACAGAAAGGACAGAATATGTGTGCCCCTGGAATGGACCTGCTATAATTTCACCAGTGGTTGCATCCCAAACCCTAATAGTCTTGTCCCTTGAGGCAGACACAATCTGCTTGCCATTAGGAGAGTAGGCAACACAGTTGACAGAATGTGTGTGCCCATGGAATGGACCTGTCATAGTCTCACCAGTGGTTGCATCCCAAATCCTAATGGTATCATCTCTTGAGCCAGAGACAATCTGCTTGCCATTAGGAGAATAGACAACAAAGTTGACAGGATCCATGTGCCCTTGGAATAAACCTATCATATTCTTACTGGTTGGATCCCAAATCCTGATGGTTTTGTCATCTGAGCCAGAGGCAATCTGCTTGCCATCAGGAGAATAGGCAACAGAGTTCACATAATCTGTATGCCCCTGGAGTGGACCTGCTATAGTCTCACTAGTAGTTGTATCCCAAACTCTAATAGTTTTATCATAAGAACCAGAGACAATCTACTTGCCATCAGGGGAATAGGCAACAGATCTAATAGAATGTGTGTGTCCCTGGAATGGACCTACCACAGTCTCACCAGTGGTTGCATCCCAAACCCTAATGGTCTTGTCATCTGAGCCTGAAACAATCTGCTTTCCATTAGGGGAATAGGCAACAGAGTTGACAGAATCTGTGTGCCCATGGAATGGACCTGCTATAGTCTCCCCAGTAGTTACATCTCAAGCTCTAATGGTGTTGTCTCTTGAGCCAGAGATGATATACTTGCCATTAGGGGAGTAAGCAATAGAGTTGACATGAAGTGTATGACCTTGAAATAGACCTGTCATAGTTTCACTAATAGTTGCATCCCAAACCCTAATGGTCTTATCCGAAGAGCTAGAGACAATCTGCTTGCCATTAGGAGAATAGACAACAGAGAGGACAGAATGTGTGTGCTCCTGGAATGGACCTGCTATAGTCTCACTAGTAGTTATATCCCAAACCCTAATGGTCTTGTCATCTGAGCCAGAGACAATGTGCTTGCCATCAGGAGAATAAGCAACAGAGTTGACAGAATCTGTATGTCCTTGGAATGGACCTGCCACAGTATCACCAGTAGTTGCATCCCAAATCCTGATAGTCTTGTCCCAAGAGCCAGAGACAATCTGTGTGCCATTAGGGGAATAGGCAATAGAGTTTATGGAAAGTATATGCCCCTGGAGTGGACCTGCCACAGTTTCACCAGTGGTTGCATTCCAAATCCTAATAGTCTTATCTAAAGAGCCAGAGACAATACACTTGCCATTAGGGGAATAGGCAACAGAGTTGACAGAATGTGTGTGCTCATGGAATGGACCTATCACAGTCTCACCAGTGGTTACATCCCAAATCCTAATGGTGTTATCCCCTGAGCCAGAGACAATCTGCTTGCCATCAGGGGAATAGGAAACAGAGTTAACAGAATCTGTGTGCCCCTGAAATGGACCTGCCACAGTTTCACCAGTGGTTGCATTCCAGATCCTAATGGTTTTGTCTCCTGAGCTAGAGACAATCTGCTTGCCATCAGGGGAATAGGCAACACAATTGACAGAATGTGTGTGTCCCTGGAATGGACCTGCCAGAGTCTCACCAGTGGTTGCATCCCAAACTCTAATGGTCTTGTCCCAAGAGCCAGAGACAATCTGCTTGCCATTAGGAGAATAGGCAACAGATAAGACATCATTTGTATGTCCTTGCAAGTTATGAACCTCTGGTGGCCAAGTAGAAGGATGCCTAGATGTCAAGGAGACATGCTTCTGAAGATGGTTAACCCACAGTTTGCATAGTGGAGAGCTGGTTGGGGTCTGAGGCATGGCTGATAGATATAGGTGGGGTGTAGAAACCCTAATGATAGGAGCAAACACCTGAATAAATCTAGCTGCCTCTGATCCTAATCTGCCAATTTCTTCATTCTGTTTTCATCCTTGTCAGTCACATTCAGTATTATCATGCTGAAACTGACCTTGGCCCAAATACTCAAGGTGGAACAAGCCTGCTGAGCTGCTAGTATGGGGTATACTGGGGTAATCTGAGAGAGAAGACTGATGGCTTCAAGCCAATAGGGAAAGAACTTCTTGAAGAAGCAGCTGATTTCATTCAAAAGTTCTGTTGTCAAGGTAGCATGTTGTAAATGCTCCATCCTGTATCTGCAGGAGTAAGACAAGTGAATAGGGATGGCCTTCTTCACTTGATCATTTATCTTAGGAACAGCAGCATTACACAGTTTGGAGTCTTTCAGATCACAAATGTTAAACCTGAGTTTATCTTCCATGCAGGCCAGTAATGCTTTTCCAAGAAGCAGAGAGTGCTTAGGCAGGATGTTGATGTAGAATTCTGAGCTCCGAGTCTCGTCAAGTAAAAAGTCTCGAAATGATGTATGAAGTGGTCGGATTGGTTTCTCTTCGTCAATCACTCCGTCTAATAGCGACCCCATGTGTTTTATAATATTTTGCACACCCAGAGTATCCGAGCTGAACAGGGAAGCGAGAGAAAGAACAGAAAGCGGTTCGTGAAGTGCGAGTATGATGGCCATCACATCCTGGTAGGACCGTAGAGCCTTATCGGACTTGAAGAGTCGACGAAGGATTGTCATGTACAGGCTATCTAGACCATTATCATCGCCATCCAAAAGTAGAGAGACTCGATCACAGGAATTAACTCCGATTTCTTCTCGAATAAATTTGCATGCGGTGGCAGCCCACTGGAACAATTGTTGCGAACGACCGACAAGTGAGTGACACCAAGCTTCGTTAGGCCATCTTGATTCCAGTTCGAGGTACTCATCTTGGTCGAGAGAATGGCGGATGAACTTCCAAATGTCTTGGTTAACAATATCGGGGGAAATGTTCTGCATTTCTTTACGAACCAGACCCGGGAGGGATGCGAGTTTCGCAAGGATGTCACGCTCTGGCCGAGCCGTGATGAGGAAATGAAGGTTCATAGGTAGAGTATTGTTGGCGATTTGCTCGGAGATTGCTTCCACAAGTCCTCTACGATTCCCCTGATCGCCACTTTCGTCGAGAGCGTCGATGATTACCACCATTTGGGGCCCGACAGAGTCGCCATTGCGAGCTCCGACGATGAACCGATCTAGTTGCTCCGAAGGGGATGTAGACTTGCATAGCGCTAGATCATCTTTCACGACCTTCCATAGAGCAGACTTGTACTGCGGATCGTGATCGCAGAGATCGCGCGCAATAGTGCTAAACAGGTTTTGTGGATTCCGCTTCTTGACATCGCTCCTAGCAAAACAATACGACGAAGCCAGCCTCCTTTGGTCGTCAAATAGTCGAGCGATCGAATGAGCTACCGCAGACTTGCCAGAGCCAGCGACCCCGGTGAGGAGGCATACACGCGGTGCGTCTTCGGTGGGATCATTCAGAATCTCGCAAAGCTCTCGAAGGAGTGACTCCCGAGTTCCAGGCAAGCATCCTTTTTCTCGCACGTATCTAGCATCTGCATGCGGTATGTTGTTCAGGTCAATCTTTTCCTCTATGTCACACATCCATGAGCATTCTGCTACAATCCCACATTGCGCGAACTTACCGATGTTCTTTACTACGTCTTCCATACGAACAACCGTGATGCCTGTCTGAAGGGCAACACCCTTCAAGAATGCATCTCTCAGATCAGACAACTTGTTCTCGTAAGACGCGATTGTCACGTCGACATCAGAGAACGTGGATTCCACAGTGCGAATCCCTAGATTCAGCGTCAGCTACGGACACCACGAAGCTGGTAGCAACTCACAGAAGCTCCTCGGCTTCACATAATCAACGATGAAATTACCGCATTCTGTTACCTGCTGGAGTAAAGGCGTGATAGTCTTCTCGAGTTTCTTGACTTTCTTTAGGCACTCGGCGTCCTCGACGAACGCAAATGTGTCCCTTATCGTTCCTGACAAACGAATGATTCGCTCGTCACGATTTTTCTGGCTTAGAAGTACCTGCGTGAATAATCGATATGGTCAACGACAGAATGAAGTGTGAGGGAAAGACAAACTTTGTTCGCAGCTGACACAACGGACCAAGCCAGGGAAGCGTATGGATGGACCTATCAGGTCAAACAGTGAGCGAGCGAGAGAGAGGAGAAAAGCCAGTTACCGCTGCGATGTCAGTCACGAACTTGTCAAATAGTTCCAATCTCTTCAAAAGGACCCCCCATGTAGATTCGAGTGTCTGTACCTCTGTACCCACCATCGCGCCAGTATCGACCGCCAATGTGACATAGTCAACGACCACTGGCATGGAAGCGAGCGTGGTTATCGCTTCTGTCGCCTGGTTGATAGTGGCGGTAGCCTGGAGTTGGTCTGCAGTAAAGGCTTCGGGTGTCTGAACAGTGAGCGTGAACTTGATTGTAATCGGGGCGAGATCGGACCCATTGGAGGTACTCCTGTGAAGACGTTCTTCAAATACTGATCGCAAAGATCGCGTCAACAGACTGTGCACTACAATGGTGGTACGTACCGTCATTGTTCAGTTTCCTTCTTATCTCCTCGATCGTGTAAGTGAGAGCTCCGACAAGCTTGTCTTGCTTCCAAGGTTTACGGTACTTGCGGTAGACTTTTACGAGCAGGGTGGAGGTCCCGGTCCCGTTGCTGTCAAATACTGAGATTTCCGGCGTGAAGGGATAGGATGGGCACGCACAAGTATAAATCACCATTCCAACGAGTGAGTTTCTTCTTTTCTTTCGCTGTGGGCGTCGGCCTCGTGGTATCGCCGATGGAACAGTGGAGGTAGTATAGTCTCGAAAGCGGGAATGTGCGCCCGACCTGAGCGCAAAGTTTGATATCTAGACAAAGCTGACTCGCATACGACAGGAAACGTAGCATCAAAGCTCACCTTTGATTTTGACCGTTGAGTCGGTCCTTGAAGGATTTAAGCGCAGTAAAAGAGAGTGTATGATACGTACATGATGGTGAGTTGGATTTAGAGGTTGAAGGCAAATCGACAACGACTGGGAAGAGGGCGATGGTGTTGGAACCAAACAGGCGACACGTGGTTGCAATGCGGACATCACTGGGAAGCCTCGAGGTGCCACCGTGCCGATAATTCGAAACACCCTTGCAGTAGATCAGTGAATCCGATATTTGTGCAGAATACTTGCTATTGGTACCACCGTATCGAAGCCCACTCCTCGACCATCCGGGATTCGACGTGAGCATGCAACTCGGACCGGAGTTCACGAAAGATGGAGCAGCGGGTGACTGATGGTAGTTCATTCGTATAGATACTCACTACCGTGACCATCGTTCATTGAACGTGTTACACCGGATTTCAAGCTCCTAGACTACGAATACAAGACTCGTGGGCCTTCAGTGACACGACCACCGAATGAATCCAAGACATAAGTTCCAAGACATTTGATCCGGCAGAATTAACTTAGGCGCACCCGGCTTGTCCGCTGCCTCTTTCGCGGTCGGTAGCCTTCTTAGTTCGCGAGAATCTGACAAGTGCCACCACGCATCTGTGCGAGAGGAGTTCGGCTGAGGAAGCTACACTGGGATAAGTGTAACTACGTCGCGGTTCTTTCTCAGGAGCGAAATCTCCTCGCAAGCTCGCAGTTTTCTGTCAGTATGCTACTCGTGAAACACTGGCAGTGAAGGCGGGTATTATGCCCGAGTCACCGTCTTACGTCATCACTAGCCCTTGCTTCAAGGATGCAATCACTTCGACGTGCTCCCCGTCTCCGTCGTTTCTTCTCTACCGCCAGTCCACGACAATCGCGGCCCGGTTTTGTCCGCTCGTTCGTCCTCATCAGTACCGTCTCGCTCGGTGCCTACACGGCAGGCGCACTTTTCCCCCACCCGTACTTTACCTTTCTCTCGCCCCGCCCCGCACCCGGCCCACCCTCTGACCCAGACTCCGCTGATTCCCTTGCTTACACCGCCGATCTCGAAAAAACACTTCAGTCGCTTCCTTTCCTTGAATCCCTCCGCACCGCCCCCGACGCTGATGACTGGTACGAGGTCCGTGCGTACAAACAGTTCCCCGAGGAACGACGTGTGAACAATCTGACCGCGGGGGCACTGAGAGGGCCGGGTAAATTGGCGTTGCTGCCATTGGTGAGGGCGAGACAAGACGAGTCAGAGGCCGTCACGATCATTCATGTAGGCAGGGGGCTTTGTGGGCACGACGGAATCATTCACGGGGGGCTGCTCGCGACCCTGTTGGACGAGTGTCTAGCGAGAACGGTGCGTAGGAGTCAAGGGTGCAGTAGATGTGACGGATGATGGCTGTTGTCAAAGGCAATCAAGAATCTTCCCGATAAGATTGGCGTCACCGCCAACATCTCGATCAATTATAGGGCTCCGACGTTTGCAGACCAGGTACGGTACTCGCTCGCTCACTCGTACTTATTCCAACGTGTGTTCCCAGTTTATCGTGGTCAAGGTCCGTTTAGACGAAAAGAACGGTCGTAAAGCAAGCGTTTCTGCTCGCGTCCAAGACATAAAAGGCAACCTTCTCGTCGAAGCCACGTAGGTACTCTTCAGCCTATTACAAGTCCCGTTGCTCATCTTTGACTTGGATACGGTAGCGCTCTCTTTGTACAACCAAAGTACTCAAAAATGCTGAATAACTCCGTCATCAAGAAAGCAATGGGCGAACCTGAGCCAAGGAAGAACGATCCCGTTCTGTTGTCTGAGGGTATGCCTCCACCAGCAGCGAAATCATAGATTTGTGAGAGTACCAAGTTTTAAGTTGATCTCTCTTGACAGACGAAGGACAGGAAATATTACCGGTACAGCTTTGGGTTTATCGCACACAATACCATAGAACTGCTCCACATCTAACATCTTAGATTCCATTCACCACACGCAGAATAGCTGTTTAGTTTGGTATGTATGAAGGCACTTATTGTCTTGTTCTGCTTACGCGGAACTTCTGTCGACTTGAATATCCGGTTTTCATCCCTGTGTATGCGCTCTGTTTGTAGTAGTGCCCTTGAACTATAAATCACAAGGTGTCTCTACACGAGTCTCTAGTACTGAAAAGAAAGATTTACTTGTGGTCATGCCCTCAACCGCGACGAAACATTCCCAAGTATCCTTGATTTGCAAGACGAACGCTGATACGCATTGACGCTACTTGCCTATGTTCATTGTACTGAAGGGAGACACTACAGCACAGGTCAACGCGACGCAATCGAACGAAGCATTGTAAAACGCTACGAACAGCGGAGCTCATCACCGATGATATCGCACATAAAAATATATGTTGAGCGAAGAGAAACAACCTAATCATTATATGTCGATCAACGCTCCTTTGTCCTTCCAGATCTGTCCAATGACCGAATAATCTCAACGGTGCTGGCAAGGCCTAACGGGCGTATTAAAGATGTCCTGGAATACGAGGTTGTACCCATCCTCGGGCTTGACGATGAGCGCGCATGAGGACCCCCCCAAAGTGGAACCGCCCCAGTTTGTCTCCGACCTCAACCTTGTCATTGTCCGGTATCTTCTGCTTGTCATGGGTGGTATCGCAGATGGACACGTCCACCATGCCAATGGGAACAAAGACGACCAAGTCGATGGGGGAGTCGGATTCGGTCGGCTCAATGACGAACGCGGCATGCGTCGCAGAGATGCTGAGCCAGGGCTGGGAACGGACTATAGTGCCGCGGGGGTCACCTGGCAAGAGGTCAGGGTCATACTTGCCAGCGTCCTCGTCAGGAAGTAGGTGCGATTGATCACGTCGCTCTCCAAAACCTTGCCCTTGACGGAGCTGTGCCAACGATGGAAGTCCTGAAAGGAAAGGAAGGACTAAAGAACAGGGCCATCCTTGAGGTGCTCAGTAGCCTTGGACAACTTGGGCGTGGCATCGCCACCGAGCATCTGGTAGAGATATTTCTGGGTCTTGAGTCAAAAGATGTGAACTTGGACGTTCAATGCAAGGCGGCGGACAGTGGATTCGCAAGGAATGAAGACGTAGAAAGGGGCGCCCGGTGAGGGTTGGGATAGGGCGTACAGAATGAGATTTCTTCTCTCATTCAACATACTCTTTCTTGAGTTGCCAGGCTGGTGAAGAACGAACCCCACAACTCGTGGTAATAGAGTTTGTTTTCTTCGTCGGCTAGTGACAAGTTGGCCTTGAGTACCACGTTGAACTCCTTCTTGGCCAACAAGGTATAAACTGCGGAGGTGTTGCCGATCACATCAAAAAGAACAGACAGCGCGACACCGACTGGCCCGCCGATGACAGTGTGCTCACCGAACTTGACTTTGTAGAACTGCGATGGCTTCGACGCAAGCATGCCAGGCTTGTCCTAGAAATCGTCGTGGTTCTTGATTTCGTATGTCTTGTCAGCCCACTAAGAGGATATTTCAGCTTTTACGGCGATATCACGACGATCATGCAATTATCCCATGTCATACTGCTTGTATTGTTCAGGAGCATCACCGAAAATAGCTTTACTTTGTTCTCGAATCCCTGACGTGTGAGCTCCTCGAGAAAGACCTGGACGGGATCATTGTATGCTTCTCTTTTTGGAGCGTTGGGACCAATGCAGTCTTCAAGGAACTTTCTGTGAATCTCAGGAGTCGTGGGTATATAACCATGATATAAGGAACGTTTGTGAAATCGGCAATGGGGCAGACATTGTGGCGGGGACAGCAGATGGTGCAGAGTCTGATGATGAAACCACAGATGTGAGGCCGGATCTCTATACCCACTGACTGGGAGAACTAGGAAAGGACGTCCTCCACGGACGAACAGGATGATCTACGTACCCAAAGCTTGAAATTTACAAAACAGACGCGCTGATTGCGCCGGGAAATTTTAGGTTGCTTCCAAGCGCATCAACGATATTGCGCCACAGTTCGAATGCGAACAAGCACGCCGTGAGTATAAACTGAAGGCAGCACGGCTCCAGGTGATTGCACAACCCAGAAATGGTATTGGTAGTGTGGGACCGTGACTCAACCCGCCAAGTTCAGGACCTACGAAAAACAGTTACACTGGTCTATGGGAAGATTGCAGGTTGCTTAAATTCGGTCCTACCACTGAGTACTAGTAGGCTCCAGTAAAGAACAAATCTCACCAATATGTGCTGTTATCGCCCACTGGTGGGCAACAAGACTGCGCCTGGTTTGAATAACAGATTACTTCGAGTGGGAAAGGTTTGTTTCTCACTGAGGATAAGTGCACTTAAAATCGAGTTAACAAGTTGCTGTTGTTCGCTTTACACCTGGACAATTAGTCGGTTAACTTCACGCGGTACTGTCACATACTACTCGGATCAACGACCACTGATAGCCGAAGCTGATGTGGTTCCATTCCGAACTGCCTGTCGACAGGAGCCGAACCATTTTTCAGTGGCGATATGCACTTGGTGGAAACCACGAACCTGGGCTTATCCCTATGTGCCAAGACAACAAAGTTCTCAATCCGTTGTTTACGTCGACCAGGACACAACCAATTTATCTCCTACTCCTTGTGAAACGTTTCCTGGCAAAGGCCCGCATATCTTACTTTCATAACAGGTTATGCCATCAACTTTTGGACCGAGGAAGGGACCGTTCGTAACTATTCAGAAACTCAGAAATGTATGTAAGAGGGCCATCTTATCCCCCTCGAACCTTGATTCGAAAAGAGATACTCATTTGTTATGCTCGGCTCCCAGGCAAGCGTATACCCTCCGCCACTGCATGAGCATTCACCGCTGCGACATGATCCTTGATACAGTTGGCTCTTGCGGCAATAGTAATGCGTAAAAATTCGGGTGTCGTCGTCTGTATGTTAGTGCGCTATCACCACCGGTGCGTGGAATTCACTTATCTGGGGCAACTATATCGATGTGAACCTCGGTTCCACTTATGTATTCGATAAAAAGGCATGGTCATACTGCCGACACGTTCCCTTTGATGCAACGCTCTGGGTTGGCAGCCAGACGGATAGGGAATAATGGATTACCAAAATATCACAACAAAGGCAATGCGGCAATAATTCTTTGAAGACGATCTAGTCCCCGCATGTCAAGAGTATGGCTTCAAACCTATAAAATGCGCAGTAACTCGTAAAGCCCTCCCAGGTCCCCAGACTTGTCACCACATTTCCTATATCCATGTCGTCCAGTCTTGCCTCTGGAACTTACAGAATCGTCTCCTTTATCGATTGCGGCCCATGGGTAGGCACAGGTATTCCCGCTGAGCTTCAACAAGCCGTCGACTTCCAAGTCTTCCACAAAGGAGATTTCATCGTTGTACGTCTCTCTCTCATCTCCGTTTCACGCAATGTTCACCCCACTGTCCGCAGTGGAAGATCACGGAGAAGCCTGATGAACCCAACGTGTTCCGATTCGCCCTAAAGGATGTGCGTTCCTACACCGGCGCAAGAAAGGAGGGTGTCTTTGTCACCGATAGAGAAGATGCAGATCGAGAATGGCGGGTTGTCTGGGATGAAACAGGTGGTGCATATACGTGAGTCGTACACACCCTTCCGGTGTTCTGTCCACTGCTTATCTGTTCCTGTTTAGAATCGAACTCAATCACCTTGTGCCGTCGGCTATATGGACATTAGATTCCGACTCGCCCTTTGCAAAGGTAATTTGTTCCCCGCCGTCTGACATTGCAGTACGTTGACTTGTGTCCAGGTCGGGTTGGAACCATTCGGGGAATCTGGTGCCACCCCATTGCAGCTGTTCCAGTTCGTGTCCGTTGGCGAATAAGCGCACAACACGAGTATCGTTTAGGTATCTGTCTGAATGCCGCTGTAGTGTGTCGAATCAATTGAGATGTCATATTGATGTATTTAAGATATACATAGTACAGTTCTAGTGAAGTCATGTAAGAATACTTTCAATGTATCGAGAATTCAGAGGACCTTTTCCAACAGCGATCCTCACCTTCTCAACGGTGCGTGTGCAAACTAGAGAACGTATAGCTACCTTCGTCCCCCCAATAACAACAAACCCTGTTGCTGTGCGTCAGGGCCGACATGACAATCATATCCGCGGACGAATCGCGCATGCAAGTAAGATACATACACATGTTCAAGCACAGACTAAACACCTGCGTCTTGGAAGTGTCACATTGACTAGCTTAGTACTCAACATATGCGTAGATGTCCGAGTCTCGCAGTCACAAAGTGGCACAATCAATTTAATATGGTTCTGCCATTTGCCTTGAGAGAAATTTCCGCGGTGAACGTGGGCAAAAGGTGGACTAGTAGCCACCTTGATGACACTCATTGAAAATAAGCTGGCAAGACCTTGTAGATGAGTGTCAAGTTGTATGTCCGTGGATTTAGCTTTCAGAGTGAAGTCCAAGTGCGAGATAAAAGTATACGGGCATAAACGCGACTCCCAAACCTATTCCTGTTCCGTCTTTGCGTCCGTGACCAACCCAGCCTCCAACGCCATAGAATAAAATTGACTCGACTTGTCCGCCAACAACACATCTGGCGCGTCAAACTCGGCCACGCGGCCCTGATCGAGCACCAACACACGTGTCGACTCGATGATCGTGTTCAAGCGATGGCTGGACGTCACGTCAGACATGTGTCTTAACGCAGAGGGGTACGAAGAACACATACGCGATCGTCAAGATGGTTATCTCATCAAACAGAGGACCCCGAATGATTTCTTGGATTGCACGGTCCGTGTCTAGGTCGACCGCAGACGTCGCTGCATAAGCATGTCAGTATTACATTGCAGGATCATGAAGCATGTGTGATAGTACCTTCATCGAGGACGAGCACCTTGGACTGCCAAAGAAGTCTCAGTGTCCCGCTCATTCCGACCCCGAATGGACGCCCACCTTTCTTAACAAGGCCCGGGCGAAACAGAGCAACTGTCTTTGCCCAGCAGACAATGACGAACCACCTTCTGATACCTGCGCATCAAGGCCTTCCGGAAGACGATCCACATAGGCCTTTAAATGCGCCTAACCACAAGCATATCAATCTGACTGCGCACGGAGAGGTACAGAGATAGATACATACGTGTTCGAGCGCAGCCCAAATATCTGCGTCTTGATATTCGCCCACAGGATCGATGTTCTCCCGGAGTGTACCCTCGAACATGTCGGGGCTTTGAGGCACAATCGAGATCACTGATCGCACTATCCACAATCATGGATCAGTGACCGGGTGTTGGGTTAGTAAATAGCCATACGGTCGTGCAACCCGATTGTGCTAATATCCACGCCGTCAATAATAATTTTCCCAGACGCCGCCTCCAAGATGCGGAACAACGCAAGGAGCAGCTAGTACGCGAAGATGGTGAATGAAAAATAGAAAATCAGCACCCATTACATACGGACGACTTCCCAGCACCTGTGCGCCCAACGATCCCAATCTTCTCCTTTGGTTTCTGTGCAAACAAAGATCAGAATCTAACCTAAAGCACCACGAAAAAAGTACATACGATCGTTAGCGAGATATTCTTGAGTACCAGATCTAGCTCCGGTCGATACCTCATCGAGTACTCACTGCAAACATGAGCAACTACGCGCCACACATGCGCCATCACTCACCGGAACTCGACTTGTCCAGTGGTAGGCCAATCCGCAGGAGGTTTACTGTCCGGCAACTCGCGAGGTGCCTCTGCGGGCAAATCGTTTGCATAGTGCGTGATCCGCTCCACGCTCACCACGTTTTGCTCCACCTCGCTTGCGGCGCGCACCAGTAAATTCTGACCAGCCCACGCTCAGTAACCACACAAACAGGGGGGAAACAGTACTCACTAGCGTGGTGGTCGTGGTCAATGCGTAGGACAAGACCATCCCAACGAGACCGGCGTCCATATCGTCGCGAGTCGCGACAGCGGTAACAGCCAATGTCGCGGTGAACAGAATTACGACAGCACCTGCAAATTCGAGACGGATGGCGAGCCATCTGTCGACAGAGATCCCAGGGAGATAGCACATGAGGTTGCGATCGAGCCGAAGTGCGTTTTGTGCGACAAAGATGGTTTCTTGGTTGTAAGCCCGGATAGTCGACAGCCCAGATAGTGTCTCGGAAAACCAGGCAAAGATAGGTGATTTCGAGACCGCATCGAGTCGTTTAAGCTCGCGCGAGGTCGAAAGGTAGTACCTAAACAACATAGAAATCAGAAACAGATCAAAAAAGAGTAAACCGACTGACGAAGTCACCCGATAGTAGAACCACGAAAGAGGTATGAGTGCGAGAAGGAACGGCGGGAAACTAAGGATGATAACCAGCACAATGGATGCAGTAGTGGCACCTGTACGAACTGCCATTTGGATGATCTGAAAACAAGGTGAGCGAACACGAGCCTTTCAAAGAGTGCTGGGCTCACTCTCCCGAGTACTGAATCGACGGTATAGATATCGCGAGAAAACAGGTTCAGAATCCTACCGCCTCCAGTCAAACGGTCTGTTAAAAAGCTTCGATAACTAACGCACCTGCCAGTAGGTGTTGTTTCAAAGAAGCTCAACGGTGCCCTCATGACCGACTCCAACATCTGTCACGCATTTGTTAACCCATCCTCATCGGAGCCGAGTAAACACACCCTATCATGCAAATACTTGGCACTCCTCAGCGTACACAGCACCCAAAGCAGCAATGCTCCCGCTGCAAACATCAGGATCGATGTCAGGTTGAAGAACCCATAGCCGATCAGATACGGATCACTTAGCCCAGAGTTTCCTCCGGCTCTGTGATTGCGTTCGCTCCAAAACCGGAGCATAAGCGTGGACATGACCGACATGACCTGAGCGGACGCTATGGCGAGCACAAAGAAGGCAAAGCCCGTCTTGGAGGCCGCGGTAAGGTATTGAAAGTAGACTTTTTTCTTGACGCGTCCCTGTTCGCTGTGTTCCTTGGACAGCCCAGAGCTAGGCACGTCACGAACAGCGGGGAGAGGTGCAATGACGGGTTTAGCGAAGCTTGCGCGTCGGATGACCTTTTCTGTTGTGGAGTCAATCTCATCTATTTGTGCCGCTTTCATGCTTCCCTCGCTCGTCGTTGGTGTGGAATCACCGCTCCCGTTCGTATATGCTATGGTATCGGACCCACTCGTCGACTCAGACAAAGACCCATTTGTGGCATGGTTTTTACTGCAGCAGATCTCTAAAACAGTCCAGCTTTTTGTAGAAAACAATAACTTACATGAGGTCCCGAACGGGACTGTTGGGGGTTGAGACGAGCTGTCGATATGATCCATGCTCGAGGATGATACCACGCCGGATGTATGCGAGCTGGTCAAAGTGCTTCAGGAATGCAATACTGTTGGTAACTAGGATCCTAGCTTTCGTGGCGAGGAGACCTTCCGGACCAATAACGTGATCTGTGAAGGAGTCCTTCTGAGATGAGGTCTTAAATTCAGATAAAAATCAATAGCATACCGAAAACATGGCGAGCGACGTGAGAATCGACCGCGGCCAATACATCATCAAGGAGGACCCTAAGTCGGGAAATCAGTACACAGAGCTTTCGCTGTTATCATTTCGAAACTCACAAATCAGCTCTAGAATATACCGCACGTGCCAGTGCGACGCGAGCACGTTGCCCACCACTCAGCTACAATCATCAAAAAATCAGATATGATCAATCAACAATGATAAGAAAACCGCACAGTGATTCCTACAGGAACACTTCAATCTCAGACATTCTGACGCTTTGCGTTAGGAGCTCACCCTTTTCGCCAACTTCAGTCATATCGCCCTGTGGAAGGACCGCCAGATCAGGCTTCAGTGCACAAGCTGGGCATGTCTGTGAGTCAAGATTCGTGCCAAACACTATCAGTACACACCTTCGATGACAAGGTTATAGAATGCCTCATCATACACATGCGAAAACAGAATGTTGTCCCGGATGGTCGCAGACAAAACCCTACCATGGGGTGAGCAATATCGATACCCACGTCTTGCAGAGCACACGTACCAAGGGTTCTGAGCAGCAAACGCAACACTCCCGGATAACACAACCTCTCCATCCGTCTTTCGCATGTCACCGATAATGGCAGACAGCAAACTGCTCTACGAGCATCATTACTTTCGATACGTGTTCATTCATATGTAAGAAAGAAACTCACCTTTCCAGATCCGACCCTTCCAAGGACGCCGACCAATTCGCCTTTGCGCACAGTAAGATTGATGCCTTCGAGAGTAGGTTGTATACTATTCTTGGACCACTGGAACGCGCCATCCTTGATCGACAAAACCTCATCGCCGATATTCAAGGGGCGTTTCTCGATCCGCTTTACGACATCCTCCTGGAGTTCCTCGGCATGCAAAAACTCGGAAAGGCGCTTTACCGCCACGACGGCTTCGATGATGATAGACACCACGTGACTAAACTATATGCAAAGCATGAGTAAATGAATTCATACAGACGAGTCGGACTTACCATTCCAAGCGGAAAATTGAGAAGCATGAAGAGTGAGATCGAGGGGAAGATGACATCGGGGGTAAGCGGCCTGGTCGAAAACACCGAAGCGGTGGCAAAAGAGCTGAGGGCGACGATTACTGTCACAAGTCAGAAGATCGGGGATGAACGACACAGAAGGTACGCACACGGAATGCCACCCCATAGGGTCATATTCATGGCCGTTGTGATGCCAATTTTCCGAAGCAACTTGAGCTCGAGATCGTTCCGGACGTGCAAAACACGACGAATGAAAGTGTAGTCCCATGCATATAGCTTGATGCTTAAAGGGACATGACCACGTATTGTAAGAACATGAAGAAATGTTACTTACCTTTTGATGTTGGCGAGGAGTTCGCTCATCAGCCTCGTGCGCTGATCGCGGTTCTTCATCTGTCTTTGATGCATATTTTTCAGCACTCGCACGATGAACGTGTTCAAGGGCACAGAGAGAATCATGATAGCCACGCCGACAAATGCAGACCAGCCCAAAAGCCTGTAAAGATAAACAAATGTGACGGTAATCTGATCCCTGATTCAGAAAAGCGCATGGAGTAATGGGAAATGACGCACCTGGTATGGACCAGAGATAGCGATGAGCCCGAGAGAGCAAAGATCTTGTAGTCTTGTCGCGTCGACCGACATCAAGTTTACGATATCGCCAGTTGCACGGCCGCGCTCATCGCTAGAAAGGACGAGAGCCTTTTTGTAGATGGCTGCGATGAGGCTGGCACGAATACGCATCCCGGTCTCGAAACAGATCCGAAGATACTAGAAAAATGGAGAGATTAGCAAGGAAACGGTAGTCAGGAGAACAACCTTACCTGCTGAAGGATGACAGTCTGAGCCATGGATACGCAAAACATGAGGAGTGCGATGGCGTAGCCGGGAACTGGAATTGCGCCCACTACGAGGCCTGCTCCTTTGCCATCCTGATACCCAGAGATGTAGGACAAGAGGGCCTCTAATAAGATAGGGATTACAAGAGCCAAGCTATCCTGCGTGAGCTTGAGAATACAAGCCAGAAGCATGGGTCTGCCATAGACCACGAACAGGGCAGTCCACAATCCAGAGCTATGTGCCTGTCAAGCAAAAGCTTAGTACGGCAAATAAATTGGCTCACTGTTTTTCGAGTGCTCGTTGGAGATGGCCGCCAAGGTTTGCAGACCCATCAGTTGGAACGAGCTCCGGGAGATCGTCCTGTGTGACTGCGACCTTGGAACCTTTGCGCAAGAGAGGCGTAAGCCAGTCGAACGACCACTTGCTGAAGATGTTTGCGGTGAGTATTGGGCTTTCGGTATCTAAACTTGCATCTGGGGAGAAGCATTCGAGTGCCAAGGAAGCGAGTCCAAGGAAGAGAATTGCCCATTTCAGGGCGACGAGTGTGATGGGAAACGTTTGCACGTATGATCGTGTCCATATAGACAGCGCAATCGTGTAGACTGGCCAGAAGAGTAAGATGATCGTAGACGAGGATCTCGTACGAAGATGATTTGATCGGGTCAAGAGCACGGCAGAGAAGAGGGCGAGCGGTTCGAGTAAATACGGTAATTCGACCGCTGCGGAGAGTCGACCGGATACAACGAAGAAGAGGGCAATCAGACTGGTCAAGAAGGCAAGACAAAGGAGCGTCTGAGAGCGAGCTCAGCGTAGATCAAACCCACAGACGAAGAAAACACACCGTCTTTGTCCACAGTCTCCATCGGCTGCGGCGAGAAATTTCGCGCACAGGTGAACACGAAAGCACGCCGATTCGTGCGGACGCTGCGAGGATAAGGACAGCCAGGAGAGAACCGAGGACAATGCCCTCCTCGAGGCAGAGAGACAAGTCAAACTCTCTCCAGGATGAGGTCCAATTCCACCCATCGCTGTCTCGACATTGCGCGAGCGCCATGGTAACAAAAGGACTCAATTGCTTGCTGGCCTAGTCTTATATACCCTCTGCCACACACGTAACTTTCGAAGCTCTTGGAATGATGAAATGGCTCTTTTTCGGTTGCGGAAGACCTCGATGAACGTGCGACTTTTCATGCAGTTCTGACCAACAATTCGTAGAACCATCAAGACAGGTGGATTGGCAAGCAAGGTGACATCCAGTTTACTAGGATATGAATAGGTATCCGACGTTGAAACGAATAGCTTATCTATCTCTCAGCTCTTCGGCAGCAAACTAAACTCGCTCGAGACCCCCTGCGCGTACAAATCAAACTGTCCACGTTTGCGCCGCAACGATTGGAAAGCCACACGGTGCAGTTGCTCGGCCATATTGTTCTCGCTGCGACTCTTGTGTATTCCTCGTTCCACTCGTGTCTTTGACGCTCTGGCCGGCTCTACTCCGCGCGTCAGTTCATCCGGATTCATGGTCGTCATGTTCGTCGCATTCGCCAGCGCCCTCTTCTTACCCTTCTTCTGCGGGGCCTCCAGACTAAGGAGTCGATCCATCTGAATCCGACGACGTACTGTGCTTTCCGCAAGCAGTTGCACGTACTTCTTTCGGTGGGTACGTCCTTCGCCGACACACGACACCGGAACGACTGCGACGGTCGAACCCTCAATGCCCGTATGTGTCGTCTCTTTCCAGAGATACGGCAATTTCATCGGCGTATACCGCACGAGCCTCATATCGTGTGTCCCGATTGGCATATCCAACTAACCCACCCTCATCAGCCACACTTTACGATACAGATCCAAGACGACGCACCAAGCGAGGAACATGCTGAATGTGGAGCGTCAACTCTGTCAGGATTACCTCCAGCTTACTCGTGATGAACTTCTATCCAATATCGGTTAAAGCTAGACGGGAAAACAGCTGATTCGATCGACCCACCTCGTCCACCTCCAGATGAAGCACACGCCGCTTCGATAACCGAAGGAGAAGCACGAACGAAGACGTTCTCGCGATGATCAGCATCTGCCATGGATTCTCGGAGTGAGTCGTATCATAACCCAACGATGGGGATGTGACCATGTCCTATATGCAGCTAATGCATGAGCGAGGCATGACTCGCTTATCGACGAGGACTGACCAATGTGGAAGCGTGGTCATCCAGCAA
>JBBPUC010000339.1:0-24838 GCA_038094375.1 Tubosaeta aff. heterosetosa | reverse complement strand
ATAGATATGTTGATCCCGCTACTGGAAGGCGCTCTGACGCTGCATCCCGATACTTGTATCCACATGCGGACAATCCAAACTTGACAATCATCGTAGGAAAGCGTGTCAAACGTGTCATCATTGAGTACGCCAGAGGAAGCGCAGTGTATGAACTAACTGATGTCAACGGTAGGGATGGACGTGCTGTTGGCGTTGAGTATACTTCTGCCGCGGAATCATCGCATGGAGCCCAAGATGAGCTGGTTAGCATGAAGGCTAAGAAATTGATTGTTGTTTCTGCTGGTGCATTGGGTTCCCCGGCGATCCTAGAGAGGTCTGGAATCGGTGCGCGGTCCGTGCTCAAAAAGAACAGCGTCCATGTACAGGTGGATTTGCCTGGTGTCGGTGAAAATTACCAGGGTAAGTCCACCATGCTGAAATATCCTTATTCTAAATACCCTTTCATTCCATAGACCACCTCGGCATTTGTCCAGTGTTCTATGTACCAGAAGAAACTGAAACGATGGATGACGTATGGAGTGATCCAGACGCAATAAACGGTATCTAGCTCACTATTTTCCGTTTGAAGACATTTTAGGGCGTGCTAACACGGTTATCAGCTCAACTGAAAGGCTGGGAGGAAAATAAAGCTACTAAGATTGCCCACAAGTTCGTATTCCATTAGGTCTCTTGCATTGTTGAATAACTCGATGTTAGCGGGTCTGGTGGCATTTTTAAACTGCGCCCGACGAAAGAACAGTTGTTATCTTCTGGACCCGCATTACAGAGAAGATGGGAAACGTTCTTCGAACACAAACCTGACAAATCCATGGCAATTCTCGCTCCATTCGCTGGGTATGCCAACCTTTATCGTCAATCATTAACCTTTGATCCTCTTTTAGTTTCCCGAAGCGTTTTTTGCTCGAATCATCTGCTCGGAAACTTCTGAGTGTATTCTGCTATATTGTAAGGAAATGTGAACACTGTGCCTCATTCCTCATTCTGACATATATACACAAGTTATACCCAGACTCGACTGGTAGTGTTCATATCACGTCTGGCCACGACCTGAACTCTCAACCAGAGTTATATACCGATTTTCTCACAAAGTATGTCACCTACTGGCTCTCCATTGTGCACTATGCCCATACCACCACTTATCAGGGGAGGAGACATCGAACAATTCACCTTCTTGTACAAGTTCGCGCGCGAGTTGATCCGGCGCATGCCCGCTTACCGAGGCGAGGCGCCTAGCTTTCATCCTAAATTTCCCGTCGGCAGCCCTGCGGCGTGTAAAGAGACAGATCTTCCTGTTCCCATAGGTGCATCGGATATCGTGTACTCGAAGGCGGATGACGAGGCTATCGTCAAGTATCATCGTGACACAGGTGAACCAACTCAGGCGCCTCTCCCTCTTCGATTAGCTTGCTGAGCCACTCTTGTGTGACGGACATAGTTGCTGCGACATCGCACGCGGTTGGCTTTCTAGTCGGCTTTTCATAACCTTATTAATATATTTCTTGAGCTAGCTTGGGACATGTGCGATGAAACCCCGTGATCGAGGTGGTGTGGTGGACGCGCGGTTAAACGTCCATGGAGTGGAGGGTCTCAAAGTTGCAGGTATGGACCGATGTTATATCGTCTCTGACGCTTTATTCTGACGTTGCCCAGACATGTCTATATGTCCTTCTAACGTTGGAAACGTACGCCATACTCTTACTTAAGTAACGCTACGGTTCGAAGTCACTGACATTCACCTTCACCCTTGTTAGAACACGTATTCGACTGCGTTGTTGATCGGAGAGAAGGCGGCAGCCATTATTGCAGAAGATCTTGGATATGGATGTATCTAGGGTATCGGGGAAGGAATGTCCTCTGCGGTAGTTATGCTACGCATAGGCAGGCTAGTTCACTTAACATATGTACCAAATGAATGATATGCTACTTGATCATCACGCATGGGGATGATAAACCCTCGTCCAAGCACTCTCGCCGTGAGTCTGACTTCATTTCATGATCTTGGCTGCAATAAAGTCATTCACAATCACTAGAAACGTAGTGTGAGTGATTTGTGGCCTTGTAACAGTGGGTCCCAAACTATGTGCTTGGAATCCCGTGTGTTCTAAGGTATGACGTGAAGATGATTATAACTGTTTGATATCTGAATCCGGACATTTCTTAAATTATTCAGTAGGCATCGGTGGGCCCCTGTCGCAGCCATGATCTCCTTTCACGAAATTACGCAGACGAGTGCATCGATCAATTGTCTAGCTTCACGACCAACTTTAACGGTATCTCCGGTCCAGTAATAGTGAAAAGGTAGTGGAAATGGTAGATTTCTTTGACGTATGCTGCTGCAGAGAGGTCATGGACACGACAGCAATTCCTCACCGATAGTATATTTCTCGTAGCTGGACCTAAAGCACTCAGCGTATCGATAAAACATGTTTGATGCAAATCTAGCATACCCCTGGGCGAAAGAGACGTCCAAAATTTCGCACCTCCACTTCAATCGTGTCCAAGGTGATGGGTCATTTCAGGATTCAGCCTAAAATACCTCGAGATATGTTTGCTTTTATCTCAAGTTTGGAACTGTTCTCCCAAGCTTTCGCGATTTTCTCGGATGACTGAGGCACCAAAGAGATATCGAGCGAAGACGTCAGCATGACTCGACGTCCGAAACACCTCACACCATTGCGATTGGAGTCAGAACCGTCTTGAAGTAAGGGTAAACTTCGGTGGGAGTGATAAATACCTACCCATACATGCTCTGGTGGCGGCCTATCCATGTCGGGGTTGCGCTAGTGACTACTAAGCGAACGCGTGGCACGTCTAGTCAAGCGGCCACGGCGGCCGCAAGATAAACACTTGGCAGCACTGCCCAGATTGGCCCACGTTTGTAAGAGTCTGGAATGAAAAAGGTGAATTCCCGGTGATCGTCTCGGAGAATCAGAGCGACAGCGTTCGGAACATTGGGAAATACGTTTTATTGTGCTTCGTCGATTTTCCGAGCGACTCGGTCGACAACCTCGACCCGTCAGAGCCTAGTCCGACCATCATTTGAAAGACATACAAAGGCTGAAACAAAGTCCCGCTAAGGGGGAATACGACCAAGGCAGAAAAGTTCCATTCCACAAGGAAAGCATTCTATTTCCGGCTTGAATCAATGGACAGGCATTTCCACTATTTTCTTATGCGCCTTTTCTGCGAGATCATTGATGCCAACATCGTACCTTGTCACTTGCGTAGATCTCGCGCACTAAAAAGGGGTTTTCCTGTAGGTGTGTCGCGATGCCTTCCACCTTGTGTTCCCCGGCCCTCCGGAAATGAACGCACCCTCTACCCTAAACCCATGAAGTTTTAAAGTTTCGAGTACCCCTGTTGTCGAGCGGTCCGTGACCCGGATCTCATGTCTGACATGGCGTGTCACCGGCATAAACGGCCGTCGTTTTGGTCTTGTCACGCCTGCCATTATACGACGTGTTTGGGTAGGGTTTGAAATGGAAATGAGACAGTATCCTCACGCTGCATAGCATGTCACTGACCTATGCTACTGATCAATCAAACATGGACCCCACATGAGATCCGCATTGCAAGTTCTCGCACTCGGCTCATTTCTTGACACAGTCGTGGGAGTCGGAGACATATCGTGTGGGTATATTGTTCGTCTCTATCCCACCATCACTGTGCATGTGAGACGAATACGAAAACAAGTATCCTCACGTTCAGCTTCACATGACTCTCAATCTCGGCAACACATGGAAAGTTGCGTAGCGAGTACACACTGGAGTGTTTGCAGTAGCCAGATTACATACAAGCGAGGAGGGAACATGTCATGAGATTGCCAATGGTAAGTACACTATACTAGGCTTAAATTAGCTGCTCCAGAAGTCGACAAACCGATCCCACCAACTATCTTTGTGTATAATGAATATTGATGTGCACGCTCTACTAGAAAAGGGATATATCTCGTAATTATCGTGAAATGTATCACATGAACAAATTTTTGGGTATCCCAAGGTAACGCCCAACATCATGTGATACGTTGATGGATGGAATAATTGGAGCTGAGCTGGGTTTGAACCGTCCAGTGAACCTGGGAATCGAGAAGGTTAACTCGTGCCCACGATCCAAGGACTAGGGTTCGCCAGCCAGGTGTTGATCCGCAATTGTGGTCTGTTCGGATGGTTCCTCGGAGCGCGGTGGTTTCTTGTGCCCCACAATACCAACCCCACGTAAGGTGATAGCGCCTAGCACGGCAGCTTCAGAGAAGCTCGGCGTTAGAATGACTCCTATTTGAAGAAAAAAAGCATACCAAGGAAGGGGAACCCGGCACTCGCCCATTGCGCGGCTCTGTATGCCTTTAGTTGTGCTGGCAGAGGCACATTTGTTTGGCCGGCGTTGACCACCACACCGAGTTTCTCCGACTGTGTGTTGAGGACGCTGTTGAACACGATCGTGGTGATGGTAAGGCCAAACGCCGTCCCAAACTATAAAGTGGACAACAAATCAGGTTTTTCCGACCGAATAATATTGACATGCGACCATTGATAAACTCTTACCTGAAGCATGGTCTGGAACAACCCTCCTGCGAGACTTTGCTCATACGGTAATACGATTTTCGCGACAAATATGGTTCCCGCGGCGAACACAAAGTCAGTGCCGTATACGACCAAGGCGGTAGACGGAAACTCGAAAGCCCAATAGGTAACCGCCGGGTTAACAAGCGCAAACAGGATGCAGGCTATTCCGGTGATAATGGTGCCCACAACTTGGGATTGCTCGTTAATTGCGAATCTCTAGCGAGCAGAAATCAAAGACGACCTTACCGATGAATCCAACTAATGGAAGTCGACCAACCAACACCGCGACGAGGAAGTTGCACAAAACCCCCATGATAAACATGGGTATAAAGCGGATCATGGTTAACACAGGCGAGAGCTTAAGGTAATTTTGGTAGAACAGCTGTACATCGTAACACGTCAGGAGCCTCGCATTGCACACAGAACAACAACAAACCTGTGACCACAACGTCCAACTTATAAAACCAGACCAGTTTAGGAACGCAATCACAAGGATCGCAGCCATGCGACCCCGAGCGCGAGCCCATATCGAAGGCTTCATAAGCGGTGGTGGTGTCCAAATCGAGTCGGTTCCATAGTTTTCAAGGTAATATTCCCACGCAACGAAACAACCAACGAGAAATACACCAACAACCAACAATGCGATTATATCTTGGGGTGAATCAAGATGTGAGACTCGTCTAGAAAAGGAGAGAGAAAAGGACGTACAACCAGTGCTCCAGCCCACTGCAGGTCCTTGTCCAAGGACAAACACGACGAGGGACAAACCAGCGGTAATCAGGAACGCGCCAAACCAATCAACCCGTCTGTCGATTTCCTTCGGAACTACGTCATGGTCGAATGACACGAGAGCACCCAGCACGCATAATGCTGATAAACCAGCTGACAAGAAAAACTGTGAACGCCAGTGAGCCCTAAACATCACATCAGACAACGTGTCATGTGGAAAAGAGGTATATTCATACGCGGTTAGTTGGGTGAGAACACCTCCAATAATTGTCCCAAAAGCACCGCCCACAGGAGCACCGGCGGCAAACGTCGCCATTGCCGTGGACCGCCCATGTTCAGGGGAAAAAGAGTGAGCCAAAATGCCAACCTGTACGTACAATTGATGAGTGACACATATTCCCATAAAAGGAATGATAGTGCACGCACAGCAGCAGGCATGGAGGCTGCAGCGCCCATTCCTTGGATGCCCCGGAGAACGTCCAATGTAATACCGTCTAAATGGCGATAGAAAGGTAAAAATGGACCAGGAAGGCAATGAGACGAACTCACCATTTCCAAATCCCAATCCAAGTGCAAAAGCCATCTGCCAAACCATACCGGCTAAAAAACCCTTCTTGCGCCCATAAAGATCACAAAGACGACCGAAAAACAAGAGTAGGCATCCCTATAGCAACGTTAGAATAGGTTAGCAACGTGCAGGGCGGACTGACAGAACTCAAAGCATATGCAGATAGCAGCCATTGAAGCTGATCTTCTTTCATGTGGAGTCTTTGACCAATGTCTGGGAGAGCAATGGTCGGGGCAGTCGTGTTTGAAATCTATCGGAAGTCGTTAGGGGGCAAAAAGGCAGACGGGGGGAAACACGAACGTTGACAACCATGGCACATGTGCAGGTTGCTATAATGCCGATGTTGCGCACCCGACTACGATTGGGCGGAGGAGGATGATGGGCATGATCTGCCTTGGCTTCCTGAATTCCTTCCTTGATGGCTTCAAGACCGAGCTGGCGGTCAGACTTGACATCTTCCGAGGCGCTCATGGCACAAGGTGATTTTTCCGCTGTGGGGAAGTGGAGGGGTACACCTGGGGAGATGCGCCATGGCGGTTAAAAAGGTTGGAGACAGTCCTCGTCATGGGTTGAGCGGAACGGTTTCCCGGATCGGAATTCGCTTGTTTCAAGCGAATCCCGATCCGAGATGATCAATCTCGCAACGCGGGTCCCGACGACCATATCAACTCGGGCCCCGGGAACTTGAACCAACGCAGGATCTCATTCCCACTGCTGACCGCGGACATGTAAGGCACGCTGCGAGTGCTGAGTGATGCTCGAAACGGCCGCCGAGTCACAACCACTACAGCAAGGGATTATTACACAGGTAAACTCTGCTCCCAGCTTGGTGAGCTTTCCCCACCGCCTGTCAAGTGCTTGTACGCTCGGTGGCGGTACGGTACCCTCATTCAAATATTCATCGCTCGTTCCAATTCGATGCACTAATGTACCATCAAAACAATATCGGTGCAGCGCGAATGGTTAACGTTCAACCTAGGGTCGAGCATAACCATAATAAATGAGCCTGAGGGGGGATATGCATAGATTGCCAGGAAAACCATCGAGTGCAATGAACATGGCGATTAATAGCTTTAGTACCCAACCTATTTTTTGCCGCCACTCAGCACTCCATCAGACCTAAAGTCAACTCCCGATACAAGCTGTTCCGGGGTGACACAGCTGTACACCTACTCCTGAATCTTGGCCAGAATTTCCGAGTCCTTGAACAGGAAGTACTCCTGAACCATTCCCTCAGTATAAATCAAGTCAATGTCACTCGGTGCTACACACCTCATCCCCAAGCTTGATGGTATTCCCACCCCAACCAGGGAGCAGTACGCGGTCACCGGCCTTGACCGAAGTCGGGACGACAACACCGTCCTTGTCGGGTGCTCCAGGACCCACCGCAATCACAGTCGCCTCTGGCAGAGGCGTGTTCGTAGCGGACGTAGGGAGGAAAATACCGGATGCCGTTTTCTAACGGAAGGCCAGTTCAGGCTCACACACGTCCACAATGAAAAGACATACCGTGTCAGCCTTGAAACGCTGGACCAACACACGGTCCAATAGAGGAATGACAGACTTGATGGATTTGAAGGTAGCCTGGGCAGCCTGAACTCGTCAACCCAGCAAATGAGCGACATACATAGCCATGGTTGCATGAATCATGCTCACCATGAGGACAGAGAGAAACTAATAGAGGCTATAAAGCAAATTGAGCAACGCTAGAGAAAATTATTCTTGCGAGGGAAGACCCCAAGTTTTTCGGCCGCTATTTGGTTTGAACAAATAACACGGTCACGTGATACCTCCACTCCGAGGAGTGGCTCCCTGTGTTTAATTGATCGTAGTATGGTGGATGTGTCAATGGGTATCATCCACGGGGGCACTGATAATGGTCCGTCTGCTCCTGCACTACGCTGGCCTTCTTTCACAATGATCGTGCCAATCCCATGCCAGCGGATCCAAAGTACTTCCATATTATGCCATGACCGCGTGGTCCATACGTTAAGTTTCCCAGCTCGGGGGTTGCTGGAAAACTCTGGATCATTTAGTGATTTCTCAGGAGATGGTCCTCGTTGCCATGATGCAGTCATGAAGCTACCCCTGAGCGCTGAGCCATCCGCAATTTAGTTTATATTATGTCGTCCAATAGTAGGTTTCTGCGACAGCCTTTCGTTGTGGGTCAACGTCCTAACTCGTCACTTCGAAATTACTTATTAGGGTGGCTACGCTGCGTCGGAAACGATCGCTGGCCATTACAGTCAGCGTCACTAGTTTTCTTGTATATGAGATCTCAAGCGTGTGATTTGTTACTTGCCTAGTCGAGCGTTGAGTGAATCATGCAGAGCAGAGACGCTCGACCGCACGAAAAATGGGCACTTGTATCCCCGACTCCCACGATAGTGGGGGAGGACCGGGAATTTTCTCCCATCTACCAAAGACCTGTATCGTGCGAAGTAATTACATCAGATAAAACTGTACAGTACTTACATAATTCATTTTGTTCACTGCTTGCACACTCCCGACCAGACTGACCTCAAAAGACAAACAAGAACACGACCTACAGCCGCACCTGGAAAAAAGATTGGCATGAACATGTGAGTGTTTCTATATTCACTCGTTGATTTGTTCATAGACGATGTCATCAGGTTTATTCTAAAATCCTGTGCTGTGTACCACGGATTCTTGACGAAGATCAGTTGCCGCCTGATGGGCCACACGACTGTCTTCAATATCCATTTTATTATGATGCTATATACTTCCCTCTCAAAAATCCATCGTGTTTTGATACCCCTGCAAACTTTTGTGCGTGGTTGAAAAAAACTCTGAAAGTGCACGGTGCTGCTTGCGTGCAGTGTAATATTGAATTTATTGGTTCAATCTCTTTCGATGGCCACAACATAAGTGTTTTCTGTGTTCCTTCCCATCGGACTCTTGACATGCCGCCGTCTTATTTCGAAGCTCTTGCCGTTTCACTCGTACACAGAAGCTGGTCTCCTGAAGATTCGTCGTGACGCCAACAATAATGGTAAACGGAAGGCTGATGATGAAGACGAGTTACCAGGACAGTCTCCCTCCCAAAAGAACTCTGCCAAACTTCCTGTCTTCAATATGGAGATTGGCGAGGACTAAACAATGTAGGTATGTCACAAACGATAGCGTGTTTTGTCGTCCAGTATTTGTTATTTTATTCGTTATCTACAAATTATGCGTGCAGTGATTTCTTGTCCGGGAGTCGGGGACTTGGAGCCTCTGCGTGCCGCTACGATACGTTTTAGTGCCAGCGATTCCTGTCAAGTTAGCCACCGAAGGCTTCCCATTGGTTCGTTTCGTGGATACCAAAAAAGCGATGATAGTGGCAACTGTCTGTGAGAAATTTTGGCTACACTACAACTTGACCAACTTTTTCCCGACTCCTAACCCTTGCACTGCAAAACCATCCCAACTAATAAAACACTAGGTCAAAGGTCGAAAGTATATCTATGCACATTGAACGAATAAAGGTACGTGCGCCGAAAAACGAAAATGATCTCCAAAAAAACCAAAAGTATCGCTGCAATGGGATGTGGTATGAAGATGATGGTACTAATGATCGTGACGATGGAACGAAATGCGTGCGATGCATGATGCTAGGGTGGAGGTAGGCAGCACGCCATTAATATCAATCAATAATCAATCAATAGGTTTACTCACAACAAAAAGTGTGTTGGTGCCAAGATACGCCTCCCTACTTCGCTTCCCTTCCCCCCAATGATCAAATATTCGATGCTCAGGCAACGATACAGCTGTTTACGGCGTTGTTGTTATTCGAATACAGCAGGGGAATCGACTCTATGTCCTGATCGGTTTCCTGGGAGCCGGCAAAGACAGAGAGGACAGTGCTGAGGACGTCCATGCCCGGAGAGTATGCGCGAGATGACGACGGACGAGAAAGCTGCAGGAGATATCGGAATAGCTCGAATACGAAGGTATTCGGGTGTCTTCTTTATGCTGGGGGAAAGAGTGGTCCTTTCATAAACGCTTTTATACTGAGGCTCTTGTATGCTGAGAACCGCATTGTTTGAGACGGGCCGAGAGGGCTCCTTGCGTTCCTAGCTCCATCGCTAAGCTCATCTTGGACACTCCCCCGAACTATGCAGGTCTCAAATGGGTCAGCAAAACAATAAGATGGTTACTCCACCAATTATAACGTGAGAACAACCTCATCATTCGCAATGTGCACAATCTAAATATGGCAAGTGTAGTGTTCATATTGAGCGGAACTATGCATGTGAGCAAAATTTGAACCGAGCCCAAACGCGAGTTGGCTTAGGAACAAGCCGTTACCTTCACGTTTCAAAACCAACGGTGAATGCAAACAAAAGGAGGTGGGTTCGCTCAGCAGGAAATAACAAAGTACTTTCTCCTGCCACGATGATGCATCTGAAAGTTGACCGACGTCCGGCATTTCGGCGACTCATGGCACCGCTCTCTCGATCAGCATTATGATGTTGATGTAGGTGAATTAACTGTTCCCGGGCATCCGATTCCGTTTTTATGGCTTCATTTCAAGTTCGCCGACATCCCGCGACCGTGCACGGTGGTCGAATGCACGTTCAATGTGTGCCTACTTCTTTGTGAATCTCAGGCACTTCTGTCAAGGAAAGTTGGATCCATGCCGTGCCTTTTGTTCGTTTGTTTTCTTCTGGATTATAGCCCGCCAATAAACTTTGCCCCTCGCACACCTTTTGTCTTCGCCTTCTCTTCTTGTGAACTGTGGAATGCCTCACGACCCGTCTTGTTGGACAATATAATATCCAGATTAAATTCGTGGTGGCCGACTGAGTGACGTACTCTGGAAACATTCCAGACAAAAAGAAACTACAGGGAGCTACATCTGGGATCTAGAACGATACAACAAGCGTATGTAGTATGTCCTGTAGATCAAGGTGTGTCCCGCAATGACGAATGTCGAGGAGGCCAATGCAAGATCGTAATAAATCAGAACTCAACGATTATGTTCTGTGCAAGAACAGTCTTGTTCGCCCGGTTCTTCACAACTATGTTTTCAGCGCTGGTTTTTCAATATCTCCTGATTTCCAGGGGCATGATGTATCGCCTTTAGTAATCGCATTTTATCCGTGCCTCATCGTCATGAACTCGTGGGCAGTTGGTAGACAACAGAAACGCCGTGGGAGTTCTAGAGACGATAAGGAGAAAGGATTGAACCAATGAAAGAGACGGACGCGCAATCGAGCTGTCACACGACTATCAGGCGGATAAATAACGTCGTGAGACTCGATCGGCCCGAGCCAATTGTTGAAGAGAACCTACAGTTTAATCAGTTGGTCAGGTCAGATTATTCACAAGCTATTGTGTAGCCCAATCACTCAGCGGACGCGGTATGAAGAGTTACACTCACAGTTCTATTCACTCCGATTTCGGAATGTGATTGCTACTTTCCCTTCTTTCTTCTTGCTTTTTTTTGTGAAGCTTGCAGCACCGGGTTGACGCGGAGCGCTGGCAGGGACAATCCTAAAACAGAGGCGAGTCCTGTGTGCAGGAGTCTAGGAATATTGATCGTGGCAAAGGGCAGTCATCTTGTCCGGAGACACGGCTAGCGACGGTACCGCGTTACCCGGAGCAGGAAGCGATTCGGTCGATTTAAATCCGCAAGCATGAGTCGCGCTTGTGGATGATAAATCGTAATTATATGGCAAGTTACCCTTCCTTGCGGGCATCCTTGTCGTTGTTCTGCATCAGAAACGCACTGGTTCATCTTTGATTATCTTTCAAGAACAATCAATCCAAGTTGTGCCACATCGCCAAACAAGGCCACACAGCCGCCTCAGTCATCCAGAGCATCAACCAGACTGAGACTCCCCCAATACTCCTCATCTTCTCCACCTCACCGTCCTGAAAGCCGACAGTTTGATTAACCCACAGCTCAGCTCAGGCTTTATACACAACAAGGCTCCTTATCCAAGATCTCGATTTGTGCCCCACCAGCTCGCACGCCGCTATGCGAGAAGCAAACTTTGCTTTTCCTGCCCAGAACAGGGCTTGTGTCTGCATTTCTTCCCAGCTTTACGATAGAAGAGGTTTGTCTCCCTCATTTTTTGACCGTTTTCTTTAATTTTTAAATTCTGGTCGTAGCACTCGACACCACATCACCACTACCGTTATTCAATTCCCTTCACCATCTTACCTACCTGACGTCAACCTCCCCTCGAATACGCGAGATAATGACCATGGATGGTGGCTTGGAGCGTCTCGTGCGCATTCTGCATGACTTTTGCATGTGTCCACCTCCACCGGAGAACCCAAACGTCATATACGGCCTCTCCCCGTCCAACACACGCCCTACGAAATTGGTCCCTACGTTGAATCCTCCGACATTCGACAAACACGCCGCATATCGTTTCTCCCTCGCATTTCAATGCGTGGTTAATATCGGTGTCAGGGGCAGTGAGCCGATCCGGAGCCGCGTTGTGCAAGCGGGGACACTTGACGTAGTTGGCTGTATTCTCGAAGCCTGGTTGGCGAACAAGGGGTTTGCGGTTGGTCCGAGCTCCAGTGCCACAGGTTTGCCGAGGGAATCGCGCGAGCAACGCCTTGCTAGGCGACAGGCGATGGCAGAACAGAGGCACAGAAATGACGCTTTGGAATTAACCCGCGCTCTACAGAGGGCTTCCGAAGAGTCCCCTCGACATGGCCATCTCAATACTGAAGCAAACGGGATTATTGATGAAGTGGATCTCCTTCTTTGTCACATCGTTTGGATGTTGACCATTTTCTAACTACAGGACGTCTCGATGATGGATGTTTCCGCCGATGCGACGCCCTCCGAGATCTCGATCATCGTCGATGAGTCGTCACAGCCGGTCCCCATTCCCATCACCTCACAAGGACGACCTTATGGTAGACATTCATCTGCATCGTCGCGCGAGATCGAACCCGATTCTTCTGCGGAAACATCCACTAACGCAACACCGTCATCAAGGACTCCGACTACGACAGTCATCGCAAACGGTCGTGAGCGGAGTGGCACGATCATCGCTCGTCCCATGTGGGACGAGCTACCCGGGGCGAACCTCACTGTCCGGTCTCGCCCGCTTCGTAACCGCACACGGATGCCTACGTCTCCCGATGAGTCGACCGACAACTCGCGTCCCGAGACGGAGACCGAGGACGACGGCGACGCTGACGTGGACATGGACCAATCGCAAGACACTAATGATACCACAGCCTCGGCGCCTGCGACCTTTCCCCGTGCCCCTCGCGCTCCGGCTCGATCTATGACCCAGCGCCCCCGACGCACGGTAGGAATCATAGCCGATGCCCCAGATACGGCAACATTGGACGCCGATGCGCATATTATTATCAACCACGGACAGGGTGGCGGCGTAGATGGTGAAGGCGTCGGTGTTGTCGGTGTCGAGGATGGTATCGTGTCGTTGGAGCCCAACGATGACTTTGCGATGGGTGCACCACCCGGGGCCCCCGGGGCTATGGATGAGACCACACCCCGGAATTTGCTCGGCATGGATGCGCCTGTGCTGGATAGACGTACGCGCACTGCCCCTGATGCGACGCCACGAGCAACGGTCATAGCACTCCCGCCCTCTGGCCCCGTTGCTACCATACCTGGTGGTGCCATACGGGGTGGCACCACTGGAGCACCTCGTGACCATGCAGCCGCCCAACCAATTCCCACCCCTCTCGGTCACACACCCAACCATGCACACCACCACCGTGACCCAGACTCTGGGCCATATAGGGACGAAGATGTTTTGCTCAGCTTGCAACTATTAGCTTACTTGAGCAAATATCCGCATGTAAGACAAGCGTTTTACAAGCAACGGGTGTCTTTTCATCCTGCTGCCGCTAATCTTCCTGTTAATCGCGTTGGCCCGCAATCAGCTGCTGGCCCCAGTACGACACGGGCCGCGCCACCACCACCCGCTAAGGAAAGTCATAGCTTTTTCCGGGCATTTTCGTCCGCTACTACGAGAGGAAAGGAGAAGGAAAAGGCGCCTACCCATGGATCTGCGACGACCTCGGCGCCACGGATGACCAATGTTTTTTCTCTCGTTGAACGTTTCACCTTCCGGCCGAGTTCCTCGGAGAACGACTTGCCCAACCCCCCTCCAAAGCTTCCCCCGGAGATTCAGTACTGGGCGGGCGTGATAATGAGGAACGCGTGCCGGAAAGATGATAGTAGGGGCGGTATTCGGCAATGTGCGAATAGTAAGTACATTGTCTACTCCGGATTCGAGGGCCAACCAGATGAGCTTCCAGTGCTTTGTGGCAAGTGGGAATCGTTTCCCCGAGAGTTTGCCAAGTGCAGGCGATGTCGAAAGGCAAAATATTGTGGCAAAGAGTGCCAGAGTACGGCGTGGAGCGAGGGGCATCGGTTTTGGTGCAGTGCAAAGGACGGAGAAGAGGCCGAAGAACTGACGCACGATCATGTGCATTTGCATGGGATAGAGGGAACGGATGGCAATGCGGCTGCGCGAGCAGAGAGACGAGCGGAGAGGGAGCGCATCGCACGAGAGCGGGCAGCGGCTGCGGCCTCGATTCCGATCAACCAAGTCCCGCTGGTACCGTCCAATGCGCCGCTCCCCCCACCATCAACGGTGCAGCCCCCGAGACAACGTGTTACGGCGTTACCTTCGAATGTACCGCAACCCATACCCTCTCCGACGTCACAAGCATATGCTCAGTCACGCAATCGAAGGCGAGCAGAAACTGTTTCGGGGGCAACGAGCGTCGTTGGGATGACACCACAAGGGCGAATGGTCTATCGGCACGAGGTTACCTGGCTTACTGAGGGCCGGGGACAGGACACGGAGGAGGGTGCGGGGGGTAATCCCGGGCCAGCACATCCGCATGCACCGCTACCGAACATGATCTGGGAATCTGCCACGCAAAGCAACAACGACATCGTATTAGGGTGACTTGTCTCGTCGCTGCTACTGATTGTTCATTATTCACTTGTTCTCTTCCTCAACCGACGCTCATTGAAAGCACTCATAGCTCAGCAAATGGCTGTTGCTTGTTCATATATTTACGCAGCTGCCATCCTCGGCCTCATCCACTGCATCTCTCACGTTTACGAACCATCCACATCGAATTCAATTCATCCCTCATTTAACTCTATGGACCAAACGACGCCCATGGCCACTGTCATTACTATCACAGATATAAACGATGCAGACATTCTGTCTTACCACCCCCACGTGCAATAGTTGACGTTTGTCTTTCTACATACATACCTGCTACACGATGACTGCCATTGCCCTCACATCCTTGATTCCGTTTTAATTATTGGGGTCGCTAAATCATGACCAACGTGTGATTCCGAAAATATTCCCACGCCCTACTTACAAGTCAACTCATGTCTGTCCGTGCGGTTGGCCTCGCTCCTTCTCTCAGACGGGCTGTATTTACGCCCAAATTCTGTATGTTTAAAAGAATAATGAACGTTGCAGGAGCACTGATTTTGTCCTCAGCCAAGAACCAGCTCATACTGCGATCCACAATCGCAAAACGGTACAGTAACCATGCTATGTATCGTCATTTTACGTTGACGCATTCCTGTAGGGGCGTACAAACACAATCTCTCCCTCCGTCTGCCTCGGAAGGGATCCTAAACGAACAGCGCTTGAAGCGTCCCTCGAGCCCTCATTTCACTATTTATCAGCCGCAGTTGACATGGCTGGGGTCTATCGCCCACCGAATGTCCGGTGCGGGGCTCAGCACGCGTAAGAACCACCGCGCCGTGTCGTATCCAGGTTGCTGACGCCTGACAGTCCTCTACGGGTTTGCGTTGGCATACCTCGTTGCACCGGGGACGTTGGATAGCGCACACGCGGTCGCATACGTCGCCGACCTGCCTGCGTACATCAAGACGTCTGCCAAGCTGATCCTCGCGGCGCCGTTCGCGTTTCATGGGTGGAACGGTGTCCGTCATTTGGTATGGGACATGGGTAAATGTGGGTCCATATGTCGTCTGTGCCTGTGCCTCGGTGCTAAGCTGGATGTTGCAGTCATGAACGTCAAGGGCGCGTATCGTACTGGGTATGCGGTGCTGGGTGCGACGGTGCTCTCGACGGTGTATCTCGTGTGGTTTTGAGGGTGTGTGTGGGCACCCGTGCGACGTGTCGCTGTTCTTTGCGCTTGGAAATCGAATTGAATGTGGTTATTCTTCCGAACGCTTTCCAGACCGTGCGATTGGTTGGAATAGAGTTTTCGGCATGCGGTTGTTAGCTTTATTTCCACATACGCAACAACGTTAACATGAAACACACGGATGGTTGTGGCCCCCATTTCCTGGAGGTATGATCTATTATGCTAACCATTCTATGGCGGTATTTCGCTGTAAGGTTGCGTTTACGATCTCGAGGAAGCGCACTCCTATGGCATTCGACATGCCAGGACGCTTTGGTGAGGCTCTTCATCGATGCCATCCACGACGGAAGACAAGACACACCAACAAACTAGATTCAACCTACAATTCTCTCTTACAGTAAAGCGTCGTCCATACTGAAAATCCGATATCCGATCCATCCACTAATGACAAGCCATCACATGCGCCCACACAGCCTGGTGACCACATTGGTAGAACAATGCAGATTGATGGTCCTACAGGACAAAACAGTATCCACAACCCCATCCCGGTCGAACAATGGGAATTGGTGGTTATCCCGCGATATAAAATGCATCCGAGTAAGAGATACGCCATTCTATCGCCTCACGTCCAAATTACTCACCACAGACACTTTGTTATCACCCCAAGACGATGTCTGAAACCAGTAAGTCTGGCGTTTCTGCGTGACATCGCGTTCTTGTCTTATGCCAGGTCCTAGCACCCGCTACACCCGTCCAACCGGTCGTCGATCATGCCCCGGAATATCCCTTCCCGGCAATCCTTGATCCGGTGTTGGTCCCCACAGACTGCCACGCCATCGAAGTCGTCCAGTTCTGGCGCGGCAAATACGGCCCTAACCAGCCCCTCCCTCTCCATTGGTCCATCTACATCCGCACCTCCCCCTCACGCGGCAACACCCACGAGATCGCGGGGGACACGGATACATATGCGACCCAGGACCGCTTCGACGTCCCGCTTCCGCAGGGTGAGGACTGGCGCGGGAGTCACGTCATCGGGTACGTCGCCCCGGCGGAGATGGATGCTCTGTTGAACCGCATCGCGCTCGTGCCGGTCGTGCGCCATCGCCTGAGCTGGAACTGCCAAAACTGGGTGTACGAGGTGCTGAAGAAATTGAGCGGTCCCGAGCTGTATACAGACGTGGCTGGATTGAATCTAACGTTTGAGGCGTTGCAGACACACATGATGTGTATGTTGGATGCTTGGGAAGTGGGGGACATCTGAATGGAAAAGCGACGGTTGATGGAGTTGAAAGTACCGTGACCTCCCGTATTGTTATTGTAGCTATGTTCCCGCAAGAAATCCATGCATTCTACTGTGCGGAAGGCGAACACGCCTGGCAAATTCGTCACTTATAATTTTTCAAACAAAGTACAGTACAGGTAATCTGGCAGGTACACAATCGCTTTGCGTTTTGATGAATGAGTCAAAAACATCGTGGTGTTGGCTATGAGATTGTTTACCTGAATAACCACTATACTGTGGTCGATTGCCATGCCACTGTCAAAGCGTCATTCCACAATTCAATTCAATGGTTGACGACCGCTTTGGCGTATCAAAGGAGGCTTCCCTCTTTTCGCTGGAAAAACTTCCATAGCTTCAAAGCCAACAAAGCGGATGGACGTTCCTACGATATAAAGATGCTGGTCTTTCGACACCAAGCATTCAATATCCACAGATCTATTGCATCGTTTACAACCTACCTATTCACAAGATATCATGTCTGCCAACGGTGAGTCCCCTCTCGCGTTGTGTTCGACGTACTTTTCTCACCACTCGTCACAGAGAATTCCTTCCAGACATTCCTTGAGCCCGTAGAGGTTCCGGAGGGTTGTTACCCCATCGAAATCGTCCAATTTTGGCGCGGCGAGTACGCCCATGCCAGGCCCCACCGCCTACACTGGGCCATTGTCATTCGTACCTCCCCTCAGCACGGCAACAGGCACGAGATCGTCGGCAACACCGAAACATACTCGACGCAAGACGCCTTCGATGTCTCCCTGGGCGAGACCGAGGATTGGCGCGGAAGCCACGTCGTCGGGTACGTTGCACCGGAACAGATGGACTTTTTGCTCAATCATATCGCGCTCATACCGGTCGTGCGTAACCGATGGACCTGGAACTGCCAGAATTGGGTGTACGATGCGCTCAGCGGGCTCCGTTATCCCGGTCTGTACACGGATAGGGATATGACTCTCGGAGCCTTACAAACACACATGTGTTGTCTCTTGGAGGCCTGGGAGCTGGGGGAAATTTGAATAGAGCATTATCGCCTCGGGCTAGCTCCGCGGAGGTTTACAATGCACCAAATGGTGGCTGCCTGCGGCACGTTGGCGTCAGGATGTGGCCGTGTCTGTGGCTTAGAATGCTGCTTTTGTAGTATGAATATGCTGAAAACTATAGCTTCATGCTCTTTGACGGCGAAAAAACATGTGGTTGCTACAAGCTTGAAAGACTTCAAGGCCATTCGGGATTACACACTTCACCTTTGACTGAGCACACTTTCCAATCGCAAGTCTGGTCAATGGGTACTCATGAAGCAGAGCATCAAGGACCTCCCTTTCTAGGCAGCATAGTCGAGCCTATGCCATGCACCGACAATCCCACGAATATTGGTCAAATATATATACAGTCCAGAAGTTAGAATGGGAGGACGCACATTTGCAGGGGTCGTTAGACAGATGGATAAGTTCCGATAGTCGCGGAGAGTCCTAACAAGGCCGCAGATCCCACGACTCCACGAGGGACCCACATTCGTATATGGTCCTCTCGGAATTGAGTCTAGATTGAATGAGTGCTGAGCGCTTTAGTTGAAACCATCAGTCCCAGAACGTCGCGATTCGATAGATGACTGTTAAAATAAACTTCGTGACTCATTGAATCTGAGCCCAGCGCACCGAGAATTGGGGCGTCATAGAATTCCTTTGAGACCTCATCCTGCAAACGTGACCTGATATTGGCGAAACTTACCCAGGTTGCCTGGAACTATGATGCATGAGGTCTTGGTTTGGCTTACGAGCATGGGCTCTTCAAGCCACACGGTGGTATATATTTCGTTATCAACAATGCGACAATTACTCCGATTGCACAATTAGCACACAAATCTTGCAAAAACCAAATCGGCTTTCTGTACACATTGTCCTAGGTGCTAGATTTTTTGTCGCACATGTTGTACCAATCCTCTGTATTTGAAACGATCAATCATGGCAGGATCATGGCAGCATAGTGAGATGCAAGACATACCCGGTGCCACGGAGTGTTGTTGCAAAGCCGCTTCATCTGGAGCTTCTGCCATCACGGCAGCCATCCCACTAGACAAGAAGATGAGTTCTTAGAATCATACCAGTCTAGCTCGGGTTGACATACTGGTTGAGATGCCAATCAATGTGGCTACATGCGAACTCGTGAGACCCCAGCAGCATTGCGCAGGACGCGAGGCATTCACTCACCAGTGGATGAACCAAGGGCCCGGGTTGTCCGTGACAAAACGAATGGTCACGTTGTCTGTGTCACTCTCGCCTATGGAGACAACATCGCGACGGACAGGGTCCACGAAATTCGACACGTTGCTGCCTCCAACTTTTACAACATCGAATGAGTGCTGAAAGATGGTCAGCAAAGAACCCGCTTTTAATGTGGACTACATACGCCATGCAGATGGATAGGGTGCTAAGAAACCGAGTCAGAGTGAATCTATGTTTAAGGAAACGGCACTGACGGGAGGATGAGGAGCCGTCAGGGGTTTCGGGAAGCTTATTTCTATGACTTTGTTGGAAGGAAGTACATAGACACTTCCACTTGGTAAGAGTTTTGAAGGATGCTTTGCTCCACTAAGAATCTGGAGAAGGACAGGGACGGGCGGACTGATGTATGGGACGTCGTTGATTGTAAACCATCCGGACGAGTTGATCCCCGTGACAAACTGGATGTTCACGTCCGCCTTTCCGATTTCCCGCACCCCAGGAGCGCCTGGATTGACGAGTGGGTGGAGGGTGCCTTCATCAAATGCGAGTTCATACGGGCCAGCATCCGATGTGGGTTCCTGCTCTTGTGCCCCTTCGTATCGCAGAATGGCCAAGCTTTGGCCCCCATCGAACGTGATGTTATGTGCCACATTGGGTAGGGAACGCATCCAATAATTACCAACAGGCTTGTCTGCTACAACGACCACAGAGTAGCGTTGGCCAGCGTGAATGGGAATCGAGTCGACTTCGACAGGTAAAACTTCGTTTCCATCTGCCTCGATAATAGTCATACGGTGACCATCAATCGTGAAGTTGAAAAACGGAGCACAGGAAGTGGAAAGTACGCGAAAGCGATATCGTAATCCCTGCTTGACTTTGATTACAGAGAGCGGAGTAGCCGGACCACCAGAGTAGCGCCCACGACCATTGATCAAAGTCGCATTTGCCTGTACTCCTGCGAAAAGTTGTCCGAGTTTGGCGGATGGCAAGTGATACCTAAATGTGATCAGCTCGAGCCCGTCGTACATGATGATCTGTTTATGTACCAGTCTGCGAGTGTAATGATTGTACTCTCTGCGTGGGGATATAAGATAACAAATCGGTAGATTTACAGTAGCTCACCGTCGTCAACATCGTATAAGGCTGCTAGAGGGTCCTCGGGATCATAGATAACTAGTGGCCCTCGAAGTCCATCACAATATTGTGTTGAATAATGTGAGTGGTACCAATACGTTCCGGTTTGACCAGTGATGTTCAGCCGGTATTCGAATGCCTCGTTCTGGCGAAGCGGGCACTGAGTGATACCGGAAGTACCGTCAGCCCAATTAGACTTGTGTTGAAAGATTCCGTGCCAATGCTTTGGAAGGTACTTGAGAAAGAGACCAGTGTGATATGATATACAATCTCTTACGACGCTAGTCTCCAGAGATGTATCGGCGTCCGTGAGTTGGTTAGAAACTTGAACGACGATCTCTTCATCCTAGAATATCGAAGTTAATATGACAATCGATACACTAGCGTAATTGTTTCGCCTTGCTGGCTTGAATGAGAGGCGCAGGGAATTGATCATTAACAATAATTGCTCTAAAAGCGTCCCAGAGTCCAACAATAAGGAATAGTCGCATGTGTATCCACTCACGTTCGGTTGTAACCATCTGGTGCGATAGGTTTATTGGCGATCACCAGTTTGTGAACTTTACCAGCAGCAGTGGGTCGCGGAACTGGGGGCGTTACATTGCACGCATTGGAAACGACAGAGAGCGCGAGCAAGAGGGTATACAGGGTGAGCATATCGAATTCCAAAGAAGGATAGAGAGATGGACTTGTTGTGATCCCTCAATATTTTTGTTTTATACTCGGCCATGACTGTGGTAGGAACTTTCGTACGTTATATATCTGGAACGGTTGTGACGCAGCAAAAGGTGTTTGGATGATGGTCTCGACGTTGAAACCATTACTTGTTTAGGCTTATGTTTTGACCAAAAGATCAAGGAGGACGTCCAGGCTATTACTAGATGCTGAACGGCAAAAATCGACGCGCAATACGTTCGGCAACTTACGGCTCTCAGACATGTACCGTGTGCTGATGGCATCGAAGATACAGGGTTCAAATCCATGCACGTAACAAACTGGCCGGGAGTTGACCCGGAATCGAGGAAGTACCGCGATCCGATCCGATTGTAAGGCTAGACCGCGGCGCTTAACCATTACGCCAAAAGGCTACAATACTGAGTGACTACCACTCAGTATCCCGGACAGTACATATGCTGATTAACCGGAATCAGGTAAGCCCATACCGCATGCTTACACCGATAGGTTACGTACGGCGCATACGGCGTCATGCTTGTACCGTGTTGAAACCACAGTCCACGAGGACTACAGACTCGAGCATGTATAGTGTGTTCGCTTACTGGTATGCGTTGAAGAGTTGGCTCGATATCACCAGAGATACCCGATGGGATTAAAGTTCATATAGTACTGGTTTCACCTTGTCAAAATTTCATTTGTTTGAGCCCTTGAAGATACGGTTAAAATCAATCCTGTCTTAACCTTGCGTTTAGTACCCAACAATTTGTAGTTCTTTTATTGGGCTGCATTAAAGCGGGTGCCTGCTGATATGTATTGTCCGTCCGTTCACCGTCTGTTCATAGTATTGGGGCGCCAAGATGATACACCATTGGCCCGTTGTCCATGTCAACCATCAGCCGTTAATGCATCATCCTGTCGATCTATGAGGCATTATTGCGTCCGTGTAACGGTACACACATGTGACGAACTGCTAGACATCAGAACATTCAAGGTCGTCGTCTAGCCACCGTACTTATCATTGGCAGATGTACAGGCCGGCGGTTTCACTTTATCACAACCATTTTCTAGCCACTTCTGCCCACTTCGATCCTTCTCTACCTTCCTTGCTTCCTTGCTTCCTTGTCCCTGTTGACTAGAGTGCAGGCACCAACACGAGCATCAATTTTCACTGAGGGAATTCTCTACTAGTCATTAACCCCCAGTGCATCATGCGGCGAGGCGGGGTCGTTGACGGAGAAGTAGATGATTGAATCGTAGATCCCACGCAATGGGAAATCAGGACATTTATTTATTTGACGTTCTTCATCTGATCCCATCCATAGAGCAATCTGACACCTCCACGCTGTGCACCAATTTCCTCGACTCCTCCACGGTACCTTACATGTCTCTGTATCCCAGATCTTCCGCAATAATCGCTGCCGCCTTCTCTCCGATCAGCAGCGCAGTCGAATAGGTGTTCTAAATAAGGAATAGGACAAGTCGTTAGCGAGCTCGAGGCCGACCACAAAGTTGTGAGTATGCGACATACGTTTCCAACATTGGAAGGGCATATAGACAAGTCTAGCAGGCCCATAATCAAACCACGGCTCGAGCGCAGGGACCAAAGACGATGCAGTATACGTACCTGCAACCTTGAGGCCATCAACCCCATATACGTTCAGCCGTGCATCAACCACACCCCCTTTACTGCAGGGCTTCATTGCACATGTCCCAAGCTAGTTGGACGCTTAATCAACGACACTCAAATGTTGAATCCATAAGGCAGCTGACCGGGTGCAAAGTTGATATAGCTACACGGTTGAACCAAAATACACTCAGCGTGCATACCAAGGAGATTCGCAAGAAGTAGCTCACTCGCATCACGGTGGAACCTCGCGATCGCCTCGTTGTCCATATCCGAGTACACGATATCTGGTGCATCTGTGGACACAGGAACATCTGTTTCTTTGCACGCTGCAGGACTGCTAGCGGGAAACTTGGGATGGAAGTCCGTCACCTCACCCCGATATGCGGGCATACGCCTGATAAGTTCGCGTGTGAATTTGTACCATAAGGTTAACTGTGCAATGTCGCCTTCACTGGTGACGCATGGGCAAGGGCAAGATATGGCTAAAATGAAAACGTACTTGGCGAAGAAATTAGGATCAAAGTCCAGGGGAGCGTTTAAATCGTCCCCAGATGAGATATGGACGCTTCCAATTGAATCCGGGTACATCTTATAACACAGAAAAAATGAGAAGGGAAATAAGGTAAAGTTTGATACCCTCCTTACAACATAGTAAAGCGTGGACAGGACTTTCCGATTAGGTGACAATGAAGGGCACAATGGAAAACTAGTGAAGGTGCATGAATGCTAAATAATTCACAATCCAGGATGCAAATCAAGCGTACCCAGCAAATGGGATGAGAATTGACATCGGTTTGTCGGGATTGTGCTTGAAGAATGTTTCCCACCTCTGTTGCAACGCAGGATCAGATGCCAACTGAGCGTCCGTTGGGCGTAGTTTCAGAAGGGCTACAATCCCACTAAAACCAAGCGCTTATTTAGTGTATCAATGTAAACAGTGATATATACCGACGCGCCTGTGAGCAATTTTCCCTGTCCCATTCTCCTCCCATTCTCTCAGTCGAGCTGAGGCAATATTAATATCTCGTAGAATTTTGTGCGATCCACTCACTGTCTCTTACGTCTGAATCGTGCCAGACATCATCCATCACTTCAGTCTTTTCCGACGCATAGAACAATGAAAAGGCCCCGAGGTGGTCTGTTCCAATACTTGTATTTCGAGACGGAAATACCGCGGCGTGCTGGACCTACCAAAGTAATTTTCACCGACGCCGGGTAGATCAACCTGGACATGGACGTTGTGCTTTTCGAGTATGGACTGGGCGCCAATCCCGGACCTCTCTAAAATTGCAGGGGATCCGAATGCACCAGCAGAAACGACCACCAGTTTTTTTGCCTTAACCGTAATGAGCTCACCATTGGCTACTTTGATTGTGTTCTCGTCTGACATATACTCGACACCAACAGCACGCCTGTTTCTATCGTTGGAATCAGTGATTGGCATGCCATACTTTCAGTCTAACGTACTCCACAATGACACGTTTGACGTATTTCCCAACCAAGATGGTTAAATTTGTATTGTCTGTGTGTGGGTATAAATATCGAGACGCAGCATCAGAGCGCCTTCCGGTAACGGGATCAACGTAGCTTATTTGCTGAGAATGAGCTAGCAGAGGGGCCGGGTCTTTGATGAACACTTACTGATAAGCTGGCTGTTGTGAACAGGCTAATTAATCGACCTATCTTTGATCAAAACACTTACGCTATACGCGTTTGAGGTATGAAAATCATTGTTGTCGTCGACATGTGGACGGTTTGAATCATACGCCCTCGCCACGTTCAAGAATTGGCCACCAATCCCAAAGTGAAAACCACCGGTGGATACCTGGATTGGTCCCGAGTACCCGTGTGTGCTTGATCGTTCAGATATGGGATTGAAGGTTTCTACCTATGTGAACATTACCAATCATCAAAAATTCCTGCATCTTGAAGTGCTCACCTTTT
>JBBPUC010000338.1:0-24881 GCA_038094375.1 Tubosaeta aff. heterosetosa | reverse complement strand
TGCTAGTTACATGTGAATCAGAGTGAGACACTGCATGACCTATGTGGTTGGTTTATGCCTGATGCGATCTACAAAATGAACGGTGAGCGATGAGGAATGACTCCCAGCCCAACCTCGTAAAGTTGGCAATTTCACGCCATTCTTTCTCGTCGAATTGCTCGACACCACGGTTACCTGGTCGGTACTCAAGCTTCGTAAGCTTAGCTTCGTCGCTCTCGGAGATTTTATATTCGGCACAGAACTCGGAGAGCGAAACCTTGTAGTCGATTGGAGCTAGGTCTTGTTGATTGGCCGGTGGCCCCGTTGGATAGCTATTGATGGGACCTGGTAGTGGCGGCGCATACCTGTATGGATATCCTGGCGGAGGTAGGTACGGTGGGTATAGTGGAAGGGCCAGATGGTGGGCATATTGCGGGGCCTGTGGAACGTGAGGAAAAGGGCCCCCCTGTAGAGCTACAGCGGCATTGGGGGCATGTGTACTACCTGCCATGATGCGCGGGACTTTCATCTTATTGTCCTCTTTGAAGTGTGAGGACACTGGAGGAGCCTTGGAATTTGTTTTACCCGATGCCTCAAACATGCATAGTGAATAATAATAACCATACGAACAAAATATGACTTACGATTGCATTTGCCCAGACGGTCGTGCGCACTGCAGTGAGCTCAAAGTAATTTCCGGTCTTCGTGTCCTGCCAGACGCGCTTGCCTGGAAACATCTGATTGTTTCCGATAGGGTATGCCTTCTCCAATTCAATAACTGCAGCAGCTCGTTTTTCTGCCATAGTGTTCTTCGGTATCTGGCTAAGATGATGAGCTATGGCAAGCAAGGTATATACTCACGATCAGTTTCTTCGTTGACTCGATAGGGTCATGTTCTGAGTCGAAGTCGAATGCATCCTTGACATAATCAGGACGCCCGGTGTCCCAATCCTGTTGCAAAAAATTGAGCAATGCATTGGATGTGTGGTGAGCACGTACCTCTTCCTCTTTCTCCGGCCTTGGCAGGTATAACCAGACGACAACGTTGTCGGTGACACATCTCTTCTTGATGGCATCAACGAGTGCCTCAAAGCCAGCATTGTTTGTAATTTTCTTTCGGGGTGCCGAGCGTGCTTCGTTGTCGAACTTCCATTCTAGCTTTGAAACAGGTAATAGTGCTTCACGACAGGGAAGCGTCACAGCAATGTCATGCTGAAACATAGTGAACGAGTGCGATGTCTCGAACTTGAATGGCCCTTTGGTGACAGAGACCATGGTCGTCGTTGTTTTTGCAGATTTTCCAAGCCGTTTCGCCTCGGTCTTTGTCTCGGTCGACCAGACCTGTAGGAAACCCATCAATGGTGATGTCAATGCTGATAATTTAGTCATTTTAGTGATATCGTAGATCATACTTCTAGGTACACGGTGAATGTACGGTTATTGTCAATGATCATAGTCTTGGGTGCAGTACTGCGTTTAGACCTCTTCGACAGCAGTGGATTGTAATCTTGATCAGATAGTACTTCGGTGATGGAATTTTGACTGTTCTTGTGCTTGTAAGGAATAAATTTGAGCGGTTTGACTTGAGGTCCTTTTGCAGTGGGGTCAGAAATCTCATAATGACGATGTACATGCTATACACCTTTGTTCTTGTTCACATGCTGTGTGATCGGAGTGTCAAGATCGTCAGATGATGATGATTCGGCATCAGAGGTATGTGCAGCCTCGTTTTCGGGCTGCTAGGTGCTCGGAAGGGTCAGTATATGCGTGTTTTTATGTGCGTACATATAATTCAACCTTATTCTGCAGGTTCATCTATCACTTGCATGAAGTTTCGAACTCCACATGATGATGTAGTACTCACTTTCTTCTTCCCAATAGTGATCTGGGCCTGGCTTGGAATTCAGATTTTCAATGACGTTTGCATGCTGTTGGTATCGGTCTTGGCTGAGTGGCTGTTGTTTTCGGTCATGATAATTGGAAATCCAGCGTGATTGTGGTGATAAGATGGCAATTACTGGACAATGAGTTGTTGTGATACAAAGGCTTGACATCTATGATCTACTGTACCTGCAGACGACAGAATTGCCTTTTTCGGGTGGTGGGTCACACAAAAAAAAAATCGCGGTTTGCCATTAGTTTCGCACAGCGCTGTAAACACATTACTACAGCCTCTTCAATCTACCCGACCACTCGTTTGATGATTTAGTTAGATTTCTGCCATCCCATTTTATTGACTATAGACTTTGTACTTTTTGCCCTACTAGCCATGTACGCCCACTTGTAATGTCATCGTGTCAGCCGCTCGAGCGATGGTGTCGCTGAGTTTGTTTCTATTTGGCATATCACGTGCTCAGATGGTCTGGACAGTTCGGACACGTTCGGAAGTTCGGAAGTTTGGAAAGTCCAACTCACGGGCGTTTTGCTTCCCACAACGTTTAGTCATTCCTTGGACAAACGCATGACGGAAGTTGTTTGTCGCGCACCCCAACAACGTTAGACCAACATCAAATTACTTTAACGTTCACACAACGTTAGCTTCACTTGGGCGTGATAGGACTAGCTTTGATGTTGGATATGGCCAGCGTTCCTGTTCTCCTCCCCCACAATTCGCTACTTCGTCCACAACATCCAACCTTGGAATGGACTCCGAAACGCTATCTGACAGGTCCACAACCCTCACCAGTAGATGATGCCAAAGTCATCGAGCAAGAGCTGGCCGTGGCACGGCAAATAGCGGACGGAAAGGCCGTCCAGAAAACCAGACCTCGTCGGACAGTCGACTTCAATGGTGGAATGGGAAGATGGATATTTGTGTGGGTTTCGGGCTGCTGTCACGCCCGGGCCCAAGGCCACGAAGGATCGGCTTGTCCAAGGTACGATTATGTCCGGAACGTAGATCTCATCATGTCTATATATTAGGTTGCATGCGGATGCGCGACCTCGGTCGTGGACACTGACATGTTCTTTGCACCCCTCGAAGTTGGTCAGAGCATCCGCTCTGTGACCCACAAAGAGGATCGGAGCATTAAAATCACTACAGCTGACATCTTGAAATGGGCTATCTTCGTGACCTGGTACGATATTCGACAAAGAGCCCCTCGCTAGGCACAACAAGGTGCGCGTCATAAGAACCGATATGACGCTTGGTCACGTTTCTGCGAGAATAACATCACGCGAAAGCAGCTTGGCTCCAGCCAGAGCAGACGTCGCTTGCTGAGGTCTATGAGCCATCTGGGTCTGTCCGGAGCACCCCACGATCGACTTCGCAGGAATTGGAGACAGACATTGAGTGACGATGTGAATTCCTCGGAGCTCCTATGTCGTCGATACATCATACACAGCCCGACGAACAAGCGGAAAGGCAGGTTAACTGGGAGATTGAAAGTCGGAGTCGCCTCCCAAGGCGACACCAGCGAAACATTTCCTTCACCCAGATGTCGCTACATTCATGCAGGACGGTGTTCCTCGTTCATCAAATGCCTTACGCCCCATCTTCACGAGTCTGGAGAACAGTTCTGCGGCCTCCACCAGCAAAGCTCGTTTCTGGAGTCTATTTCTCTTGTCGACAGCAGACTTCTGCGAGACAATCCAATACGTACTGATGCATGGGAGGATGGATCAATATCTGTGTCCCGTCCAATGGGTTCTCTCCGGAAAAAAGGACTCATGGTTCTGAGCCCCTATGAAACCCACAGATGGTCTCAGGTTCTACACCATCCCCCTTGCCCCGGACGACTGGACGCCGCCCTGGGATCTCATCGACTAGCTGAACCTGTTTGCTGGACAGACATCTCCGACCGAGTGACTTCCTCGGCATCTAGAAGAAACCACGGGATAACAAGATGGAGAACCCCACCCTGTACAACCTATTCAATCTTGGGTCTTGGAAGGAGTTCAAAGACGAGTGCCCGGATTCGCTTTTACCTTTGGTGATGGTGCTCCTAACCGCCCGGAGGAGGCCTCCCTTTCGCTGAGACACACACGGGGAAGATTCTTCAAGGGCAGCTACTAACTGAAAAGGACTTCAAGTCCATTGCACTGGCTGGTCCCCACTTGGACGGAGAAAGCGGTGTCTTGCATCCTTGTGCAGTCGATTCTGAATCACAAACTTACGATGTCCCTTCCATTTTGATGCCTTGTCTCGTAATTGGAGTTGTTTTCTTTGAACGTTTTCATACCCTGTCAACGAGTGCTCACTGTCTGCCACGTGTTTCAAGTAAAATCCCTGCTATGCGCTCTCAACATTGAGGCTTTCTACTGACCATCGCACATCCCTGCTGTTTTCTTACCTTTCTGTTTGCGGGGTTCGTAATTTCTCTCCAATAAAACACTTGTGCTCATCGGCGTCAGTCCCGTATGATCGATTCTGATGGTCATCATATGTCTGGGTAACTTGGGATAATTCTAAAAGGTAGCCATCGCTTTAAAGCACTGTTCTTGTGAGATCGGAGTCAGATATGCCGGCCCCAGGCCAGGCTCAACACTACTCTAGTTTGTCTTGATCTTCTCCACTGCACCTAGACACGCATCAGCCTCGTACCCCGAAAAGAAAAGAAAGGAACCGACCTCGTCGACCAACCAAACCAAACTTGTTGGCTGTCCGAGAAGCAAAAAAGACAGTGAGGACCAGCGCACAGGCCGACCGCGCGGTCTCAGGGTCCAGCGGCTCCACGCCCTTCCCTACGCTGCCACCGAGCACGCCCGCGAGTACGGCGTGTAACTCTGCCCAAAATGGCTGGGGATGCGTCAGTGTCGCATAGATGCCCGTGACGAGCGGGGCGCTCCACAGATCCGTCGTCGTCCAGCCATACGGCTGCAACTCGGCGGGGGTGGTCAGTGCAAGGGGCGTCGGGTGCAGAAACGCGACGAGGTTGGTGAGGAACATGCCCCCGTTGGTGATGAGCTGTCGCGCGCATGGGGTGACATGGGAAAAAATGGGCCATGGGGTGGGAGGATCGGAAGGGCACGGATCAGCGACTACCAAGGACGAAGGCGGGCACGCACAAAAGACGAGAGAAGGAGCGCCCAGGGTGAGTTGGATACGACGGGCAGGGGACTACTGAGGACGACGGGGGGAATGAGGGTGCACAGAAGCACTGCGCGGGTGTGGGCATCTACAACGGAAAGTGGAAGCTCCAAGTTGAGTACCATCGGCGGCACAAAAGGTAGTGCGTTGACGAGCGCTTGGATGGCGATGTACAACAGAGGACCGACGCCCGAGATCATGAACGAGGCGGGGACACCGAGGAAGGGAGCTGGCCAGTTGTGAATACCAGAGACCAGAGAGATGGCAACGATTTGGCGTACCTGCGATGGCCTCTCCGCCATAAACGATGGTGAGCACTGTCAATGCGTCTCTGACAAAGGAACGGTCCTCGGGCGCAGAAAGTTTGCTGTCTATCGCACGTCGTTTGGCATGCTCATCCCTCAGGCTCTCCCGCAGGTACCGTAGTACACAACAGAGACGGAACGCAGCGACCAAGTCAAGGGAGCTGACCTGGAGGCCAAACCAAGTGAACGGAGCGACTGGTGTCAGCGCATGCTGGTACAGTGAAACAAGAGGTTGGAGGCTCATGACGGTGCGGGAGAAACCACCGATAAGACTGTTTTGGGGAATCACCAACGTGACCATTACCCTTGTTACACGACAACTAAACTAATGAACATGCACACTAGTACTGAGGTACAGGCGGGGGCGGCGGGACCATCCCACCGGGAGGTGGCATCATTCCAGGAGTAAATCCAGGTGGTGGCGGTGGAGGAAACGTGCCAGGCTGGAATATGGGCATGTTTGCTGGTGGTGGCATACCCATGGGCATACCCACTGGGGCTGCCATCATGGGCATCGCCGGAGGGACCACCGTTTGTTGAGGTGCAAACCCAGGCGGCGGAGGAGGCTGGGCCAGCGCGCCCGCAAACTGACCCTGGTACGGTCCTTGGAAACCAGGCATGGGAGGTCGCGCACCAAATGCAATCGGCGCAGGAGGTGGGCGAGCACTGACGGGAAGCGCATTGTTCTTCCGTGCTTGGGCAGCGAGGAGACGCTCTGCAGAGGTACCATGTCGTTCACCTTTGCCATCTTTTTTGAACGCGTATTGCACAGTGATGGCCTTGTTCATTAGGAATTGACCATTCATCGATTCGACGGCTGCATCAGACGACTCGAAATCTGTGTACGAAACGAAGCCGTAGCCTTTTGATATTCCTGAACCTGGGTCTCGAGCGATCTGACAGCACAAGGTGAATCTTGCATCCGAAGGAAAAACCGGACAAACACACCTTTGCCGTTGTAGCCATAACCCCGAATGCGCTGAAAGTATCATACAGTAGCCGTTCGTCCACATTCTCGTCCAAATTGCCGATGAAAAGATTGGCACCGACATCCAACTGCTTTTTATCGGAGGATGCCTATATTCGCGTCAAGTCAGCATCCCCTTGTCATGAACGGGTCATGACATGCCTTGTTTACTCGTATGGGCTTTCCCCATAGCTTTATCTGGTTCATGATTTTGCACGCGTACTCGGCATCTTCTTCTGTCAAAAACTCACAGAAACCGTAACCCTGATGCGCCATGGACACGCGGTCCTTGGGGAGATGCACGTTGACTACCCAAACGATAAGTCCTTGGCAGTTTTTGCAGTAACCGGCAGACTCACCAACTGGCCCCGCTTGTAGCATAAGTTCCCATATTATAGCGTCTGTAACCCGTTCATCAAGATTTCCCTGATGAAGGAGTGTATTAGACATTCCAAGTGCTCGCACTGGTGCGATATGCTCACCAAGTAAACCGTAGCCTCTTGATTTCTGTCATCTTGTGGTCGGGACATGGCAGTTGCTGGTTAAGACTCAATGTCTCACGTGACTTTTAGACACATCGATTCTCTTCTCAAAAGATAAGCAACCAAATCCTTCCCGTCGAGGCGCAAACACGACGGATTCTATAAAGTGGATCGTTGACCACGAAGTAGCGACGATAGGCTGGTCAATACCGCTTGGTGCGACGTGCTCAAATGTACACGATCTTCTCCTCGGAGCATTCCACTTTACAGCTCCAACTTTCCCTTGCGAGCCGTTCACACAGCTCGCTTGCTACGGGCTGTGTAGCAAGTTTCCCAGCTACGTCCCGCAACTCGATGTGTGTCCACGGCGCACCCAGACAGTGATGATCCACCACTTTCCCTTGACGCTGTCGAACGACGCAAGGGCATGATAATGGTGTCTTCTTGATCCCAGCGTTTACGGACCTTCATTAGCGTCACGGCATAGTTGTTCATACATGCCAACAGCATGAGCAACGGGAAGACGTACAGAATGACAGAGACTGACTCTACCTGCAGGCCGACTGATGGTTCCGTAAACCGTCTCATAGACCTCGGGCGGATTACCAGGCTAGGACAGAGTCTGAAATAGCATAAGAGGTTGCCTCGAGTCTCGTCCTCATCTTCCCGGCAAAACACAACGTACATATACTGCACGGAGTACGCAGCAGTCGAGAAATGTCCGCGGAATGCGAGATGTCTCAATTGGCCTCCGAGTAAACGTGTGGGCAAGCGTATGATAGTAGTTAAGATGTCCTGCTTGCTTCATCGACCATGTCCTGAAACACGGTGCCATGACGGCCTGCACACGTTCAACTGAGACTCTGAACGTGCTCCGCTTGGGGGAGGAACAGACACCCTGCGCGTGGAAAAACAGTCGACATGCCGTTCACGCTCAACTACGCATCGCTCGAGCACCCAAAGTCTGTCCTTGCACACCGTCCGAACGCGACTCACCCCCGTCCAGATGGAAAAACCTGAACCCACCGCCCGACTTTGCCCCCCTCCACGCGACAAACGTATGTCCCCCCACCTCCATGCCTGACACACACCCACCCTCCAGTAGACCAAGACCGCCAAGGCGGCGGCGGCAGCGACCGCCTCGTACGCCGCCCTCAAAGAGAAACGCGCCTGGGATCTCGCCATCGCCCCCGCCAAATCTCTCCCCATGCAAGCCTTGATGCTCTACATGTCCGGCGGCGGCGTTCAGATCTTTAGCATGGGCATCGTCCTCATGCTTTTGCTTTCCCCCCTCAAAAACGTCCTTGGCATGGGTGCCGCGTTCGCCCCCCTTGAGCCCGCGCCCAACCGCCCAGCGCTCATCCTTCAGAAACTCACGTACGTGCTGTGCAACCTCCTCACCCTCGCCGTCGGACTATGGAAGTGCCGCTCCATGGGGTTACTGCCCACTGGCACAGCCGACTGGCTCGCGTTCGAAACCCGCGGTGTCGTACGTCTTTTTCGGTTTCTTGGCGCGCGTCTCACCTTCATTTCCAGCCTCCGGAGATGTCGCTTTAAATGATCCACCCAATGCGATTCCTATTGAGAACAAATGGGTATCGCGTTTGCCCAAGAATTATTGATGTGCGCCTTGCCCGTCGCGATCGCAGGCCACAAAAGTAAAAAGATTAGGTTGCAGTGATGCCAGTGTAGCCATTTCATGTCAAAGACGGGTAAAAAAGAATCATGAGCGCGCGAGACAGAAAAAAGACGACACAGAAACGTCAGGGATATATGGGCAAAAAGAACAACGTAAGAAGAGTCGTTAAGAGATGGAAGATATCAATTGAGACATTCCCCGTGGAAAGTGTTACATCAAACGACAACACATTTAGATTTCTTCTTCATCATGGGGGGCTCGAGAGCAGCCACGATGGCCTGCACAAGCCGTCAGTACACCCTACCGGTGCAGACGTAAGACGCACCTCGTCAAACACGTTCTTTAAACCCTTCTGCGTCAGAGCAGAGCATTCCACATATTTCACGGCTCCAAGCTCCCTTGCGAGCCGTTCACCCAGCTCACTCGCCACAGGTCGCTGCTTCTGTCTAGCAAGCTTCTCAATCACTTGACTATCGTCTCGTAAATCAATTTGTGTCCCCACAATGAGGCACGGCACACCCGGGCAGTGGTGGTGCACCTCTGGGAACCACTTTTCCTTGACGTTTTCAAACGACGCAGGGGAGGTCACACTAAAGCAAACCAGAAAGACGTCCGTTTGAGGGTATGATAATGGACGGAGTCGGTCATAGTCCTCTTGACCTGTACAAACACATCGGTGCGCGTGCAGACGAACCAAAGAAAGCACGCACCTGCAGTATCAAACAATCCCAACGTATACGGGTCTTCGCCAATCATCACCGTCACGGCGTAGTTATCAAAGACCTAGCATGCACGCTTGTGTCTCCCAACGCCGCGAGCAAAGGCAAGCACGTACGGTCGGAACATACTCGCTCGGAAACTTGTTGGTGGTGTACGATATCAACAGACAAGTCTGCCAGACGATGTTCACCCGCGTGCTCCCAAGAGGATGCGACGAAACGCACCTTTCCAACAGCACCATCCCCTACTACGACGCACTTGATAGTTTGCATGATAGAAGTCTTGTGAAAGGTGACAAGTTAGAACCACGCGGGGCGCACACGCACGAGACCCGTTTTGGGCTATTTGCTTGTCCGCGCCCCTGCAGCATGACAACCATACTGCAAGAGGCTGTGCGACACCCGCAGAACGCCCTCTGGGAGATAGTGCGCGAGGAGGCGTTCGGACTCACCGGTAAGACGCGCACGTATCGGGCTCGAACAGGTGCAACTCACGCAATCGCGGCGGGCACGGTTGGTTTCTGTACATCAACACCGGTGAGTCGTCGCCAGCGCTGTTGGCTGGCCATGACGAGCAAGACACAAAAAAAGCGGCGTACGAGGGACGGAAAAGTTGCGAGGTCGACGTGGGCGACGACGAGCGGAGGTGATTGACTTTGCCTCGACACGAAATCGCAAGGTCGACTTTGCTTCTCATCTCTTCGCGACATGAACCGGCCCTAAGTAAACCAAACACGTGCAAACGCTCCTCCTCTCCGACAGTTACGCCTGAAACAAAACAATCTGTATCTATGGAGCGCAACAGCCTCCTACTACCCGTACAGATATTATAGTGTGCATGTAACAAGAGTACTGATACAGTGTATCCCTCCCGAAAAAGGTCCACATTACGGTGCTTTAGCAGTATGCAAGATCCTGTTATAGCTTGGGAAAAAAAATGTCGAATACTTGCTCGCGTTTTGGTCGGGAATCCAGAAATCAAAAGTGGGTTGAAATAAATATCATCGCTCAGATCATGACTCCGTTAAAGGTGGTTTCCACCACGAAAGAAGGCCGCGCTTCGTGCCTGTCACGATACACGATTGCGAGCCACGGTCAAAGGCCTGCAAAGTGTCAGCACGGTACACGCTCGACGGTAGTGTAGACTCACAGCAATTGCTTGCACCTGTTCGGCTGTTACGGAGGTTGTCAGCGCGTGTTCATATGGCTACCAATCAGGAAAGTCCCACATTCACCGTGTTCCAGCCCACAAATCACCTCCCCCTTGGCCTTGTCCCACACCAATAAGTTGCCATCCGTTGATCCAAACAAGACCGCCTTGCACCCACTAGCAAACACCGCGCCATAATTCGGCCGTTGTTCGCTCGGTGCGTCTCCACTCATGGAATACACTTGCTCGATCTTCCCCTTGTGATCCGTTTGTTGGATCCCTACCAAGTGAGACCGTCCGCCAACCTGGGAGACCAATGCATGTGTGCCTGGACCATTGACATCCAAGTGATAGCTGCGGTCGGTCATCAGCCAACACCCTCTAGCTCGGTAAAGCCAACCGTAGACCTACACTTTGGCCTTGAGAAAGGCATACGCGCGTAACGTCCCGTTCGGTACCTGACAATACCATCTGTGCATCTCCTGTCAGACGCAACTCAAAAAGCACAAAAGGGTGAACATACAAAACGCCATCGCTCGTACCCCCAATCAACGCCTCCCCATCCTCGACAAACTGAATCGATGTCACGTTTTGCCGCAAAATCGACCGTTGAGGTTGCCATGTCCCTAATCCTGCGTTCAGCCTCGATCACACGTTCACCAAATCGCCAACCTTTGATCCATATCCACACTTTGACGCCAAGCCGCGGAAACGCCACCGCAATCCGATCCCGCTTGTACGCAAAACAGATCGAGTCTTCCTTGCCCGCATCCAACAACTTGGCCCATTGCCAGTAATTCTGACTCTGCGCCGCCAATGTCGTCAAGCAATGACAAAGGCCGAAAACGCAAAACGCACCGTACGCGTCCACTTGCTGACAACACCATCCCGCGCCAACGACACCACGCCCATATCGTCTGACATCCACGCCACTGCCATGATTGGCCCATTCTGTGCCAATCTTGCCGTTTCTACCCTCGCTGCCATATTCCATATTCGAATCGTACAGTCGTTGCAGATTGCAGCCAGCCGTTCACCGTCCGAGCTGAACGCCAGCGAATGGATCCCTGCGTCGTCGTCACTCTTGACCAGCGCCGTGTGCGCCGGTTCGTGGCATGGCCAGGCGAGCGACCGTTTGTGCGGGCGGGTTTCCATGTCCATGTCCGCGTCGGATGCCAGTGCGCGCTTCTTGCCTTTGGCATCGTGCGTAGGCGTCGAGCTACTGGACACTATCGGTCCATGCGACTGGGGTGTATACTGAAGGACGGCGGACACCGCGGAGGAAGGTGCGATAGGCCGGGGTGCTTGTATAGGAATATTTTGTGCCGAGATGCTAACAGGGGACTGCGACAACGACGGGCTTGCCCAATCGTTGGTTTCTGCATGGATTTTAGATGCCTGGATCAGTGTACCCATTGACAGGACTTACCATGTTTGATTTGTGGTGTTGCAGACAAAGGGTGGGAGAACAAACCAAGCTTACCCTGGTCAACTGAGGAAACAGATTTAGGACCCGAAGAGCTATGTAAAAACCCAGGGGGAGAGGGTGAAGAATATGGTGCAAGACCAGACAGCCCAGGTGGTGTCCTCGACGACCGGGTGCTGTCCGGTGTCAGTGGTGGTACAACCGGAAGAGGTCCTTTGGAAGTCGGAGGTGACTCGCTTATCGAGCTTGCCGGCGCAGCGTGACCATTCGCCTGCTTATTGTACGGCCAGCCATTCCCAACAACCACCTTCTTCTTGGGTCCTGGCGGAGGCGATGACGTGCAGGGACCAGCTTTTGAGGGGGCCGGCGGGGGTCGTCTCGATGGACGGATATTGAGAGGATTTGAAATTGAGCCGGTGGAGGTATATGTCAATCGTGGGTCATTTGCAGACATTATAGGTTGATAGCCAGGCTTCGCGACGGTCGAACTCAGCCCGTTTGGATGTCCCTTGAACAGGTCTGATTGCCTGGGCGGTAATGGTGCACGAATGGGTTGCGGAGGGGACTGGTTGGACAAGGAATGGCCAAGTGAAGCCTGCGCCCTGTTTTCTGGAACAAGCAGCTTGAATGGTTGCGAGGTTGCAGAAGTCTTGGGAGGGGGGAGGCTATCGAGCACAGCTGGTTCTGTCTTGACCGGGAGCTGTTCAATTGGACTGGACTATTTCAAATCGTTATCGATATGCTCGCGAAGACGTCACCCGACTTACCATGTTATCAGAAACCTTGACAAGGTCCGTGGAATCCTTCCTCGTAGTTAACGAATCCTTCTCTCCCACGAATTCCGTAATAAATCCGCCAGAGACGAATGGATTCTTGACGGGTGCACGCTTTGGGGCTGTGGTTACGACAGGAGGTGGTTCATGTTTCTCAGCAACAGGTTCGGTTGTGAACGGTACTGTGGTCATCACGGTCGACGCAGGGGAAGCCACGATTGTCTGTGCCGAGGGGGTCACTGGGGTTTGTGCGGGAATGCTAGATTTAATGGAAGACAGTGGAAGCACAAGTGGAGAGGGCGGGCGAACACGACGAGAAGCAGCTCCAGTGATAAACCCTGGGATATCATCGGACGAAGCGGAAGACGCTGACGAGGGCGAGGACTGGAGGTCCATATCCACTGTCTCGGAAGATACGGGACTGATTCGTGACGTCCGACTAGCGGCATCCTCCATGTGCATCCAGGGCGTCTCTGGTTCTACAGGCGCTTGTCGTGCGGAAGAGGCCGTGGACGAAGGTTTACCTAGTGTAATAGCCGGTGACGTAGGAGTAACTGGTACCTCGATGGGAGATGGAGTGCGCAAATGGTTAGGTGACGGGGGAGGTGAGCTAGGGGGCGAACCTATACTCATTGGTGATAAACTTCGTGAGCGCTCATTATCCGGTATCTACAGTAACTGAGAGTGTGCTGTACAGTCGTATGCATGTACTCACTGGGCGGTCATCAGGTGGGGGAATCAACGTTGGTGATGAGTCTGGCAATGCGATTTGGACATGTTCTTTTACGGGGGTTGATGGCCCCCCAGGTGACTCAGGAGTCCGAGGGCACGACGCCTCCTGTAGAGGGATTGTTGGAGGGGGTGCTACCTGTACAGCACTCACAGACCAAGTCGGCTGTACTTGTACGCCGACAGAGACATGCGTAGGTGGTGGCGGGGAAAAGGTATCTAAGAACGACATACCGAATGCTGGGATGGATAGAGTCTGGGATGGATACAGGGATTGCTCACCTTCTACCGGGCTCACCTGTTCGTGTTTTGTCCAGGTCCTCCGCATCTTTGGAGGGATGGCATGGGAAACAGGAGGGTCTGAAAAGGTATCATCGTGCGCGATCTGTTTTTCAACCTCTTCCTCTTCGTCTGAGTTTGAGTCGGGGACGAGGGAGAGGTCACCTTCGAAGATGACAGCCTGGTCTGTGAAAGAGCCGTCTTCAGAGGCAACAGAGAGGAGAATTTCCTTGCCCGGCTTGACCTCGATTCTCTTCTGAGCAAAGAGACTGAAGTAAGCGACTGGGCCTCTTCCGGAAGGGTAAGGAGCGTCTTCAGAGATCTCTACACGCCTGAGGACGACGTGGGCCTTTTGACTTGCACCATGGCGTCGAAAGCGGAGTGCGCCCTTTATACCGAGTACGGAGGTGACGGTGGGTGACTGGAGGGCAGATGACTCGCCGGTGAAGTCATCCATTACACGACCGGTTTGACCTTTGGCCTCGTCCGTGCAAGTCAATTGAAAGTCTTGATTGACTCTTGGAAACATTGTCAATGCAATGGAAATCACGTGATGCGTGGGAATTAAACATATCAACGGTCCAGTTCAAAACCAACTCCTTCTAGTGCCATTGTACATGTCGTACGCGACGAATGATTTCACGAGATGGCACTTGTATCGTCCTCCTTTGCTGCTGTATTGTATCTGAAGCCAAGGGAGCGGAGTTATGGAGGAGGTCACGTGCCAAGGCTGTTGGACAACAAAGCACAACAACGCCCAAAGTGAATTCTTGACGTGGAAGTTAAAAGCAACACAGCGACCATGCGTTTGCTCAAACCAGCGCTGGCTTGTCTCGCACTGCTAACGAGTGTGCTAGCAAAGTCCAGTTCAGGCGACAAGGTTCTTGTCCTCCTCGACCCGTCTGTCGACAAGTCAAGTTATTCCATCTTCTTCGGTGGCCTCGAACGTAGGTCGCGATGTGCTTTGGTTTCCTTTCCTCACTCGCGCACCAACAGAACGTGGGTATGACTTGACATTCCGTGCACCCAAGGACGCGAGCCCCGCCATCACTGCATACGGCGTGCCCAACTACGACCACGTCATTCTCTTTACCCCGGAAACCAAGAGTGAGCTCACTCCATCCTCTATCGACGCCCTTCTAATCAACCCACAGCATACGCCCCAGACATCACCCCACAATCTCTTGTCGGCCTCCTCACAGAAAACACCAACCTCCTCATCACCCTCTCGCCAAAACAAACACCACTTTCCTCCCTCGCAGCCGAGTTCGCTCTCATCCCACCACCACCAGGAACTCCTCTCCTCTCCCACCACCCCAAACGCGAGGAACCGGCAAGCCTCATTCCGGTCCCAGTCACTTCTTCGCCCATCCTTGGCCCAGGCATCCCCCCAGTCTGGTTCTCTGGTGCCCCCCACGCCCTCGGCAACTCGCCCTACCTCGTTCCCATCCTGCGGGCGCCTACGACCAGCTTCGCAGCTGACTCGAACGATGACTCTGGAGCCTCTGCCATCGTCGACGCCGCTGAGAAAGCTGGTGAGGGCCTCTGGGCGGGCAGTCATCTCGGCCTTGTTACGGGTTTCCAGACGACCAAAAACTCGCGCGTCGTCTTTGCGGGAAGCGTCGACCTCTTTAGTGATGCCTACGCGAGAAAGGCACTCCCCGATGGATTGCCTTCTGGGAATGCGCAGCTGGCAAGGGATGTGGCTGCGTGGGCGTTCCAAGAGTCCAAGGTACTCCGTATTGATCGTACGGAGCACCACCGTGTCAACGAGACCGAGGCACCCGAAATGTATACTATTAACGACGAGATAGTAAGGACAATGTTTCCTGCACATGCTAGGTGCTAATATCCACCCCACAGGTCTATACGGCATTTATTTCGGCGTATGACGTTCAGACTTCGAGCTGGCAACCGTATGACGGCGTCACAGACTTGCAGCTGGAGTTCACCATGCTTGACCCACACATACGTACCGCATTGCTGCCAGTCCCTGGTGAGCCGGGGAAATACGAGGTTCAGTTCCGAGCGCCAGACAGACATGGCGTCTTCAAATTCGTCATTGGTTGGCGAAGACAAGGGTGAGCGTCCACATTTTTGATTCGAACGAGGCTGATTTGCTTGCTAGTCACACATTCTTACACACATCGACCACTGTACCTGTGGTTCCACCTAGGCACGACCAATATCCGCGATTCTTGAGTGCTGCGTGGCCATACTATACGGGCGCCATCAGCACGAGCATTGGGTTTTTCATTTTCTCTGCCCTGTGGCTCGCAGGTGATGTCAAGGGTGAACGAAAGAAGGTGAAAAAGACCGAGTGAATCAGAGGACATAGCCCATCAATACAAAACATTTGCATGCCCCAGTGCTATAGAACCTTTGACACACCTGTACTAGACCGGTCTGCGATAAAGTGCATGCCATCGTTTCTTCAAGACGGTCAAGGCGTCTGGCCAACGTTGACCCCACTCACGTCTATGGAAAATATACATGAAGATCTACGCAAGTGCGTGCACAACAGTGGCGGATACCATTTACGACTTGGACTTTTTGAATGCCTTGAACAGGTTTTCCCAAACGAGATTTGGGCTCTGGGCAGCGTCAATGGGACTCCATAAACCTTTTTGGCGGTAATAGTCAATGACTGGACCGGTCTGCTTATGATAGGTAGCCAGACGCTTTGTAAGCGTTTCGACATTGTCATCAGAGCGCTGGATAAGCGGTTCTCCCGTGACGTCATCAATCATAGGTTTCTTGGGAGGGCTATACAACGGGCTGAGAAAACGACACGTCAGAGAAAAACAAACACACTTGAACTCCTTGTGGTACGTTCTGCCACTTGCGGGGTGGACGAGACGACCCGTGATGCGTGAAATGAGGAGCTGGTCGTCAATCTGAAGCTGCACGACATTGTCCAGTTTCTCCTTGCGAACGTCGAGCATCGCATCGAGCTTCTCCGCCTGTGGAATCGTTCGGGGGAACCCGTCCAACACGAACCTGCTCAAAGGTTAGCTGGCGTACACAAGCGACATAGCCACCCACCCGTTCTTGCACGCCTTGTTGTTCTCGAGCTGGTCCTTGATTATCCCGACCATGATGTCATCGCCGACGAGCCCGCCTGCATCCACGACCTTTTTAGCCTGTCGACCAAGTTCGGTCTTTTGGGCAATCTGCTCGCGAAGCATGTCGCCCGTCGCGAGGTGGCACACGCAAAACTCGTCGCGTATCCGCGGCGCCTGGGTGCCCTTGCCTGTGCACGGCGCGTCAGCACCACGAGCAGGAAGAGGGGGGTGAGACGTACCGGCACCGGGGGGACCAATGAGGATGGTGCGCAGCTGCTGGGCAGGGGTTTTGGGTCCCGGTGTAGCGCGCTTTTCGCGCTCCTCGAGGGTGCGAATCTTGACGTTGAGCTGCTCGACGAGGCTCTTGAGGTACTCGAGCTCGCTGGACGAGGAGGAGGAGGACATGCTGGTGAATGTGTGAGGACGAGAGAGAGGTCGGAGACACGGAGGCTCGAGCGTGAGCTGTTCGGAATTATGTCCGGCAGGAAGGACGGGATTAAAGCGGAGTTGATCGGACTAACATCGGCTCACCACCAAGTGTCTACCACGATGACGCTACGCGTCGCATTCGTCCACCCAGACCTGGGCATCGGTGAGTTCCCAACCTCCAATACATCCAGAATAACTTATTTGCTGCTCGAGGTGGTGCCGAAAGGCTGGTCGTGGATGCTGCTTTAGGCCTACAGTCGCTAGGACATACAGTCGACATTTACACCTCTCACCACGACCCGAACCACTGCTTTGACGAGACCAGGGATGGTACTCTCCGCGTACACCACGTCGTTTCGCCCTTTCCGCGCGCATGGCGGGGCAAATTCCACATTCTCTTTGCGCATGCACGTCAACTTCATCTCACTCTGGCACTCCTTCGTTCCACTGCAGCCCAGCACGACGTTTTCTTTGTAGACCAGCTGTCAACATGTGTACCCCTTCTTCGGATGTTCGGTGGAAAACGCGTTCTTTTCTATTGTCATTTTCCAGACAAGCTGCTCGCACACGGCGCCTTTGTAGAAGGCGGACAGCCGAAGAGAAACATCAGCGTGTTCAAAGCCATCTATCGCTATCCCATGGATTGGATTGAGGAGTTCACGACGCGTGCGCATGGTTGAATTAGCATTTTGAAAAGTGCCACACCTTGACGTATACTTGCTTTAGGACAGGCTGACACGCTCGTTGCGAATTCAAAGTTCACCGCGCGCATTACCCTGTCGCACCTCAGTTCTATAAAATCAGCACCCAAAGTTATATATCCTGGTATCAACGTCAAGGCGTATCAAGCGCCCGTCGTCTGGTCTGCCCCCGACATCATGCAGGTCGCATCGTAAGCGGAATTTTTGATCATCTCTGTGACCACTCACGGGTTTTTGAAGAGACCGACCGACATTGATTTCCTTGAACCGTTTCGAGATGAAGAAAAATGCCGTGTTAGCCATCCAAGCATTTACTCGTCTTCGAACGAAGCCTTTGATCCAACAATTGTCTCGCAACATGCGACTTGTTCTTGCTGGTACAGTCGCGGCCTACTCATCTGAGTTGTCACTGACGCACTCCTAGGTGGCTATGATCCCCGCCTTGAGGATAACATTCGCACCTTGAACGACCTCGTCGAGCGCGCACGATCCAGCAACCTCTCGTTCAATGTCATCACGCCTCCGCAATCTAAATCCGACGCCCCTTCGTTCACAGGTACGACAGAGAACGAACCGGACGTCCTCTTCTTATTGAACTTTACCACCCCACAACGATCCGCGCTGCTCCAGTCTTTGTCGACGCTCGCGCTCCTGTACACGCCCACTAACGAGCACTTTGGTATCGGGCCCGTCGAGGGTATGGTCTGTGGGCTACCCGTCCTGGCTTGCGATAGTGGTGGTCCAATCGAGAGCATCGTCGACCGGCCACCTGAAGAACGAACGGGCTGGCTCCGCACACCAGATCCAGACGTGTGGGCAGACGCGCTGGTGGAGATATGCCTCATGGATCCGCCAGCCCGCGCGTCCCTAGCGGAGCGTGCAAAGCACCGAGCAGAGTCGGTGTTTGGGATGGCGTCGATGGCCAACGACCTCGAGAAGTCATTGGTCGAGACTGCAGGAATGGGCCCGGTGGAGACATGGCAGCTGAAGGGGATCGCGTTCGTGTTTGCTTTTCTTGTCGGACTTGTGCTTGCTGTGTTTTCCCGTCGCGATTCATGACGCAAGAGGGCTAATGTGTTGAGAGTCCTCATACGAAACCCCCACACCGAGCGTGTCATCTACATACAACAATCAAGATCGCCTCTCGTTCGTTCGCTGGTACGACTGAGAGCGAAGTGGATGCCTCCTCCTTACCTCGCTGTGAATGAATTGGAGCGCGAGCTCAAGTGGACTGGTAGGCACTACGCACCGAGGAATGTGCCATAGAGCATCTGCAACGGACACTAGTAAACCGTGCGCGCCTTCCGGACCCCACCACATGCGCCCTCACGCTCACTCCACTCTAACCGAGTATCTCGATGCTAGACATGTGAATGGACCATAAACACTCTCAGTGGGGTTCATGTCATCTTTCGCACACCCACCGTCCGCTTCCAAGCGGACATGCCACCGATGAAACAAGATACTGTTTCTTGCAAACGCGCATCATTGGTCGAGTATATTCACATATTCTCAGTGGAGTCCTTGATGCGAACCCACTTTTGGTTTGCATGTCTTCAGGGTAAGCTCGAAGTGCTGATCCCTTGCAGGGGCCCACAGGACGACTTTGAGTCACCCGGGTGATACTCACATTGAGCCTGTCGCAATCATGCCATTGAAAAACTATCACTGAAAAAACTGGACACAAGGTACGAAATCTAAAGTCAGGGCCTAGGCTAATAATCCGAGCCATGCATGTTGCAAAATCAAAGAGCTCTGCTTGCCTTTTCTGAGCTCTCGACCATGCACAACTTCATTCAGGCCGTTTTCATGTTTGTGGCGAATTGCAAGTTACTGATGTCCCCGAGTGCGTTCATATGATCCCTGTTTTCATATTGATGACCAATCGAGGAGCGAAAGAATAAGGCAGGGAGTTCTGTATCACGGTTGATATAGCTGTGAACTGATTCTGCAGCGACAGATTGAGGTGTTCGTCTATGAACATCGGGCCATCGATCAAATGTCAACTCACAGTTGCCACATTTCCTGCGAGTCCAATGTGCACGGCAGTCGCCAGGGGAGTGCTGAAAAGTTTGATTAGCTAACGTTACATGATTAGATCACGTCGGACGTAAAAGCGCACTGTCCCGAACGAGGATCTGCATGAGGTCGCTCAGCTTCCACATATTGTGTCCTAGTAGACGTCGAGATTCCAAATGCATAACCGAGCACGAGCACGAGCAGCAGAACTTCGGTAACAAGTATAGGGAGGTACTGGTGAAGTCCGGCAGCCTCTTGACATGCAGAACCTTGCAAAAATGGGCATTGAGATACTGGAGGGAAAGGAACGTTTCGAGCTTGCACTCGCGGACCGCTTATTAGATCAGAGTCGCGGTAATATTTCAAAATTGACCGGCATGGATTGGACCAATGGTTGCGCGATTCACATTACTTGACCGAGACCAATTGATGAGTGCGTTTAGGTATTCTGCGTAAGGTCTCGTCATTTCAGTTCTTTGGTGTAATCGCACGAGTTTCTGAAGAGACTGCATGAGGTCCAGGTCAGATGCCGTTTCTCTGCTTCACTAGTATATGATCAAAGTACGGCTATTTTGCAGGGCATCCAACCCAGACCATCATCCTCACGCCGCAGGTTCGCGTCGTGGCTCGGGAACTATCTTCCACTGCTCCGAATGCATGTGCCGTGCTGTACTCCCGAATTCCACCTGAGCATTCAGGTATTCCATGGTTGTCGGTAATTGCATGAGGTGTCTCGTAGAGACGAACATTCTTAGAGGAGCGCCAATATCATCTCACAGAAACCATATCTCACTCTGGTTCTTGATAAGCTGTGACACTATAATATTTTGGTATGTAAGCCAACATAGTACAATGGACAAGTTGCTTGGGCTGCTAACACTTTGTGGGTCAACACTCCCTGTGGTGACACAGGGAGTTGTTCAGAAGGCACGATACTACCTTCTTTAAAATGGTCGTATTCCACCCATGTTTGATATGTCTTGAGTAGCCTCATATCATTTGTAGTATAAGCTTGCCTGAGTATTCTTTTTGTACTAGAACAGCGTTTCAGAGATTTGTGAATCGCACAAGCGTAACTCGCAATTTGGGTGCGACGCACACGGTATGGATGACGTGCTGGTGTCTTATCGAGGACCACCCGAGCATGTTCTGGAACACATACAGATATGTTTCGAGATTTCCGACGGAGTTCCCTGGATGATACGAGCTCCGCCGTCGTTAGCTCATCCTCGGGGGAAGATGATAAGACCTGAGGTTCTTATTGATAAGGTGATGTAAAATATCGCCATTTGATGACGGTACAAATTTGCCAAAAAAGGAAAATCTCTATTGTGGCAGTGCTGATATTCCACTATGACAAATGCTGCAAATTTATGTCTTTGATTTCGACGACGAGCACGCGTTCCAGTCCACTCGGTAGCTTGCTGTTCATCCCTCCACAGCGCTCCGCCTCACGTTCCTTTGCTCACGACCTTTGATTCTCATACCTGGTATATTCCTCTATCCCACCGTATTTAATGGCTGACAATGACTCTGACAGTAACTTATACATCTTCGTCCTCGACGACCCTCGTGTCCCTGCATATCCATAGCCATTTCTCGTGCGTGTCCTTTTGCAGACGGCGGGCACGGATTCTTTGTCTCACCGCGCTGGTCCAGAATCGAACTTTGAGCATCACCCTCGCCGTTACTATATCACTTGATGTCTCTTTTCGTCTCCCTTTGAACACACAATACAGGTCAGCCGCTCCGCCCCTGCTTCACCTCGCTCTCCTAGTAACCCGCTGCAGCCTACTCAGAACGACCCATTCCATATCAACATGTCTTCCACCACAGTTTGCGTGACGGACACCTCTGTTATCCCATTCCCGACCCTGGACTCCAGCTACACCCAGTCATCTAACACCGCATCAGTTCCCCTTCCTCATGTACCATGCCGGAACGCACGTTCGACCCCTCTGCCGTTCACCCTTTCGGACATATCAACATCGGCCTCTAACTCGTCAATTTCCTCCGACAGTGCTGATTGTGCGCTTCAGTGTCGCTCTGCGAATCACACGCACTATGACTCAGCTTCAAGTGAATGTTCTTCCGCGCCCTCGGACGACACATGTCTCACAATTATTCCCCTTTCAAAACGCGTCCATTCCCAGCACTCTGCTATCGTCACCTCCCGGGACTTTTTGGCGCCCGTTACACCGGCTTCCACACCTGTCAGACCTCGGCCCGACGGACCATCATTTACGGATCTGGAGAGCAGAAAGCAGACCCCCCTCCGTGGTCCATCAGATGATGAAGACTCCCTACGGCCATTTCCGGTTCTCAAAAAGGGCACCTTCTGTCGGGTGGGCAAATTAAGGTTGGAAGGATCCTCGGGAAAGCATACTCGTCACGCTTCTGATCCCACTTCTCTGCCATCCGCCTCCGGAACAGCGACTCCCAATCAACTGCCGCAAACCATCCGGAAGAAGTCTGGTCAGCCCATCAAGTCGTCCCTCAAGAGTGCTCGACGGCCTGAGCTTCATGTCGTCACCGATGGATCGTCTGTCAAGAGCGAGCCCGTTACACCCACCCATACGAAGGCTGTTCACTTTGATTCCAAACTCGAGCATGTAAAACTTTTTTTGGCAGAACAAAAACCGCTTGCGGTGTCCAGGGACGGTAGTCCAACCAGCGACACGAGCGGGGATGAGTTCCCATCGTTCATATATGGAAACCGCGAGAACCGCCACGTCAAGATGCTGGTGCCCAACATGCCTTCATCTCTCGGAAAGGAGGGAAACGTTGCATTGCAAGGGCTAGTGCTTTCTCAAGAGCAGCGTACAATCACGGGAAGCGTCCGCGTCCGCAACATCGCATATGAAAAGTGGCTGGCTGTCCGTTTCACTCTGGACTGGTGGCAAACAACAAGCGAGGTCACCGCACGGTATGAAGAATCGATCGAGGAGGGTTCCTTTGATGTATTCACATTCGCCATTCGCTTGCACGACATTTGGTCTCGCATTGAAGAAAAGACGATATTCATCGCGTTGCGGTATGCAGTAGCAGGGCAGGAGTACTGGGATAACAACGCCGGGAATAATTATTACATCAAGTTTGTCCTTGGGTCTTCCACGGAGCCTCCCAGCGCAGTCGACAGCGAAGAGAGCCTCAAAGATCTGGACTTGAGGCTACAGAACGTCGCGAAGGCTAGATCTGCCCCCATCCCTATTTCTTCGTATCGCTTTGGTCGGTCCTTCAGCGCCGATCACCCGTATTCTTCGTTTGCGAAGCCATCCAGTCTATACGATTCCTCACACAAAACCGAATGGGCAAAGCATTCCCCAACTCCACCCAACAGTCATACGCGCTCCCATACATATCCATCTGGCATATCAAGTGCCATCGTTGCGCCGCGGCCCAGTCCATCGAAAAGACATGAGACAGAGCTAGTTACGTCTCCGTGCTCACCGCCACGAACACCACCACTACCACCTCTTTCCCTTGGGTCACCTCGGGAAGTATTGGATAGCTCACCCACGCCACCAGCTCGTTCTGAAACGTCAGCTCTGCTTGATAGTCCTACCCTTTCCCGCCCGCAGGACAACCGAGAACGTAATCATCGTCGGGGTTACACCGATCGGGCCATGGAGGGATCTCCCGCCGTGCGGAGGACGCCCCCTGGGTCACCTCTTCGGTATAGTTTGAGAAGTAAAGACAGTGCTGCTGTGTTGCCAAGAGTGCATTCGTACCCTTCTGCTGGTCAAAAACCAGCTCCTCTAGGGAGCTCGACACCAAAGCCACCGCTCTCGATACAAACCGGTTCGGTTAATAAAGGAAGTGACGAGGGCAACGACGATTCGACGCCCTACGAAGGTTCTCAGTCGAGTGCTGCGAGCACATCTTCGAGCACGCCGCTGGTCTCACCCACCTCTGTCGGCTCCGAAAGTGGTACGAATTACAAGCAGTTACTCGACCAGTTCGTTTCTCCTTCTTTCTTTGTTATTCCGTTGTGTTGATCTGCCTGCTTAGATTCTGTTTCTACACTGGCGCCGATTCGTCACTCCAAGAGACATCCGACTTGCTCACTCGCTCACAGTCAGCGTCGAGCATCGAGCGCTACCTGTTATCCCAGTCACCTCCCCAGAGCTTTTCGTCTCACATGTGCGAACTGGCTTCTCGGTTTTCTTTTGATCCGAGCAACACATGTAATGTGACGACGATGCGCGTTTGACGATCATTTTAGTTGTCACGCGCACTGGGAAGACTTTACGACATCATAGATCCTCTTTGCTCGACATCCAGGTCGCGTCATAGACGTGCGTCCGTGCATGTATTTATCTCTTCGATGTATCAGTACAAGGTACAAGCGTGCCTTGATGATCTTTAGGTTTCTCCCTTTTTCTCGTCGTGTAAACATACAAATGGTCGCATTTTTTCACCTTAATTTTCTCGACTCATGCCACGATCCATCATGATTCCTTTGGTGCATGGTTAGCTTGGATTAGTCTTGTATCTATTTTATCCTCATATCACTAGAGCTCGGTTTCTATCACTGCAATACATGGATGAATTGACAATATCTGTGTGCGATTACATCGACGACCACTCAATAGCGACCCCGACGAGGTCCACCTCGTCTGTCGTAGCTCGAATACCCTCCGCTCTTCCGTCCCCAATCATCGTTCCGTCCGCCATTGCCCCCGCTGGACCACATGTCCTCTTGGGGCGGCAACGGGCCACTTTGGCGCGGCGGGGCAGGTGGCAACGGCGTGCTCCCCATATGATCAGCGGCACCCAAGCCAGGGATGAAGTCGTCCGAGCTCATCGGATCGTCTCCCCCAAAGGGCGCTCCCCGGAAGTCAAAGCCGTCCGCCAGCCCAGAGAGCGTCGCTCCCGCCGGCACGGCCGAACCCGAGGGCGTGTGGGCCGCCCCCGGGTGCACAGGCGCGTCGTCATCGCATCCCCACCACCGGGATCCCGACCCGCTTGCCCCGCCTCCCATGCCAAATCCGCTCCCAACCCCACCCGTGCCCATACCGATGCCGACGCCGCCTGGACCACCGCCGTAGCTGAACCCGGGCACCATCACGTCTTCTTCCTCGTCCTGCCCGCTCATATCCGTCACCTCGGGCGGCTTCTCCTCTCCGCCTGCAAACACCGAGCTCGCGTCGCCAGGGCGCTCGCGTGACCAGAAGCGCGTCGTGTGGT
>JBBPUC010000337.1:0-24905 GCA_038094375.1 Tubosaeta aff. heterosetosa | reverse complement strand
CCCGACTGACAACACTTGCAAGGTCATACCCGCCACCCACGTCGTGCTGTGTGCGGGGGCGTGGTCGCCCTCGATCGTTCCATCTCTCCCCATCACCGCGACGCGTGCACACAGCGTCACTGTTCGCCCCAACCCTGATGTGACGATAGCACCGTATGTGTTGTTTACTGAGATAACGCTCCCAAGTGGACAGATGGTGACTCCTGAAATCTACGCCCGACCTGATAATGAGATCTATGCGTGTGGGCCAGGAGACGACTCGCCACTGCCTGCGAATGTGGACGACGTCGAGGTGGATGAGGATGCATGCCAGAGCGTCTGGGAGCATGTTGCGAGTGTCTCGGTCGAGTTCAGGGAAGGGAGGATAGAAAAGCGCCAGGCCTGTTTCCTGCCCACAGTGAGCGACGGCAGGGGGCCCATTATCGAAGAGACCACCAAGGGATTGTACGTTGCGACTGGGCACACATGCTGGGTTAGTCTTGGTAATTGGCCGGTTACAACGTCTAATACAAGCGTAGGGGATCTGCAACGGACCTGGTACGGGCAAAGTCGTGAGTGAGCTGGTTATGGGCAAGGATTAGGTTGAATCGGAAGTAGCTGTTGTACGCGGAATTAGATCGCCAAGTGATTTTAATGTCCCTGAGATAACTTTCTGTTCATGCCAGAGCACCAGTCAGTTGCGACTCGTTCACGTTCCTTCATCACGATCAGTAAGTCTGTTCCAGAGAGCCCCACCCGTCCTTCATTCCACGCCTTGACCTTCCGGGCTGATCTCGGAAATGAATTCTTGTTGATTGACGTCCACCAGCTAGCATTTAATTCTGGCCTAACCCCAGCTCGGGACCCACTCTCTCTCCCGTAGGCTCAAGAGACGATGCACTCTCGTCTACTTCCCATACGGCAGCTTGTATCACCACAGGTCGACCAGCTCGAGTAAGCCCCCTTTCTCGTCGTGTATTCTCTCTTACTGACAGAATACAGCCTGTTGTGCTGTCGAATGAACGTCGAAAAGGCGGTACTCCACCCTGGCGCGTCTATCCCCTCCACCATTGATCTGCGTGTACTCAAGGATGCACACGTGCCATCGCACATCCTGGCCGTCTTCGATATTCCACCGAGCGATTGGGAACCATCTTACTCTCCAACCTTGGTCCCAATTCGTGCCGACTTGCATCTACGGGACTTTCGCACGAACATCATCCCACAGAGACCGTCTGGCAGACCGTACCCCGCTCCGTCTCTCTCTTCGCGCTCGGGCAGCCAATTCGTCACACTCCCTGTCGTTCCCCTCCACGTCCCCCATGCACCCTCGATACCGCTGTTATTTCTCTTTGCCCTCGGCCTCGAGTCGCGTCCGCAATTGCTCTACTGCAGCCTGCTCCCGTCGGAAGTGATTGCCGAATTCCCTGCGTTTCCAGCCATGGCTCAGATGATGGGACGACATTGCAGCGACAAACAGCTGACAGATTACGTCGTGTTCAATCAGGGTCTCTGGAAAAACATTCTTTTCCTCGCACCGAGAGACACAGCGTTCGTCGGCATCGCGCGGACGGCGTGGAACGTCACCGTGGAGGCCCGGCGCAACCGACAACGTGCCGTTGCAGTGAGCACATCGACGGACGTCGGGAGCCCTCGTCCAAGTCCCGTTCCGAAGACATGACGTTACCTCACGCCCGCTTTCACCCCCTTAAACGGCACTCGTACGACCACCCATTTGGACGAGGATCACGACCTGCGAAAAAAAAACTTATCGTTATAGTTACTCTACCGCCGAACGTTTTAGTTCTCGTAATCGCGCTCGTTTCCTTTTCTTTTCCTCTTCGTTCTCCCTTTTTTTTCGTTGCTTGTTGCGATGCTCCATGTTATTGGTAGTAGATACGCTAATCCAACCGATCGGTCCTCGTCACTATTTCCCCATTTGTGACGCTTGTTCGGTTCGCTAAGACATCCCGGTGCCGCCCACGTCGGGAAATCTCCATGAATATGTGTACATGGCGCGCTCTCGGTTCTTGTTCGGTACCCAGGAAACTTTGTGCCCTCCGTTCACGACGGCTGACGTCAAACACAGGGATGACTGGCAAGTCAATTTGAGTTTGCAAGGGAAATCACGCATGTATATTGGTCGTTTAATTTATTGTCTCGAGTCACATTGCAGCCTGGACAATGGTTTTCATTTGCGACAATTGAAAGTTTCATCTCGCGGACGTGAATTAAACCGCCTCAGCCACCAATCTAACCAATAAATTCAAAGGTACATTTTATTCACGAGTCTTGGTTTTATTCACGGTAGCCCCCTGAGTGGCATCTGTCCAACTGAAACACGTCGCTGCCAAGATCTAGAAACTAGGCTCTTCATAACATACAATAAATAACTCAGACAGCGCACACTAAGTACACCAGACGCTTCCAACACGCCCAGCCCAAATATAATATTCTGACCCTTCAAGAAAAATGGAGAGCAGAACCAAAGATTCGGACGCGATGCAGCTCAATCGACCTCCATCTTGGACTCGCTCCCGATCGCACGGCTCCGCCGCCTCGCCTGCTCGCTCTGACGCACCCGCTTCTTGGCGCCCATCAACACGTCGTTCACCCTCGTCTTGCCAGCCGCTTCAGCCCCCATGCTCGACCTTACCTTGCCACCCACCCGCTCTGTCCTCGCGCTGGCACCCGCCCTCTGGATGGACGACCCAGAGGTCCCACCCGCAGCCCTCTGCGACGCCAACCGCGCGATCACTTTGGACCGCGATATACGCGGCCTCCGACCCGCCAACACCTTGGCTTTTGGACTCGCCTTGCTCCACGCCGGCAGCTTCTCCTCGGCGCCCCCAGCGATGCGCGTCGCCGCAACGGTCAACGACATGGGCGCGACCGGACTCAGCGCTGGACTAAACACCTTGCCGGCCGTCGGACTCTTCGGGCTGTTGGTGATCTGGTCCAACGCGAAAGGCGACATTGCGAGCCGCAATCTGGACCCACTCACTCTGCCAAGCGTCCCGTTCTCATTGTGCGACGCGCGGTGCGTGCTCATCTTGGCAAGCGAACTCGCGGTGGGGGCCATCAACGTCGACGTCGTCCTCGACCGCGGTATCGTACCCGTGTGTTTCTGGAGGTCGGCTGCGGACGATCGGACGTTGGACTTTGGCCCCATGGAGGCGGCTTTCGATGCGAATCCGAAGAGGGACCCGCTTCTGCTGTTGGCTTGGCCAAAGCCAGTCACGATTGATGAGGACCCGGGATTCGCGACGGCTGATGAACTTGGTGGATTCGGTGATGTAATAGACGATTTCCATGTGCGGGAGGTGGTTCCTGTGCCTTCGCCCGAAACTACGGGTAGGGCAAGGATAGAGCGTCCAACAGTAGAAGAACTAGTGATTATTGACGTCTTCTTCGCACCCGTGGCTCTGGAAAGTGACTTGGTCTCCTTAACTTGCGCCGGCCTTGAAACAGGTATACTTGAGGGTAGTCTGCACCCAGCTCCTCTGTTCCAGACGTTCTGAACAAGTGATTTAGCAGAGGCAAGGAAACCGAGCCGCGCCGGTTTGGCTACCGAACCAAGTTGTTAGCCAGACATTGGAGAGTAGAAGGGATGCTCACGCAGAGGCGCACGTCCGAGGCTTGGTCGCCCTAGGCTGCTTCGGCGCTTGGCCTTGTTATGCTCAAGCCTACGGCGAATTGCCTCTCGTTCCCTTTGTTTGCGAGCTTCCTCCTCCGGATCAGGGAGTGGAGCTAAGGTGACCTTCTCTGGCTCTGGCTCTGCTGGGGCATCTGATTCCTCTCGCTCGATACGAGGTCGCTTCGACACCCGTCTGTCTGCCACATCCTCCTCCTCCTCTTCCCCAAAGGCACCAGGGATTGTTTTGACAGAAGTGCCACTGGCCACCCTGGAGCCGTTGGGGCGATGACACGGAGCTGGTGCCCCCAGTTTCCTTTCCTTCACAGCCAAGCTCGATTTCCTCTTCTTGGACAGAATAGGCTGCGTGGTGGTACTCTGTATACCCCGCTTGGCTGCATAATGCGAAGTAATTGAATCCATCTTGTCAAATTCTTTTTGATGAATCCTGTCAAACATGTCACCTGCGCGAATGGGAACGTCGCTTGCTTGTTTCTCTTCGGTGTTCTGGCGATGGTCCAGGACATTGGCGTCGACAGCTTCTGTGCCTTCTTCTGCAAGTCTCTTGTTCATCTCGTCGAGGACGGACCGCGCAGCTGTGCGGAATTGGAGATTGGACATGTTGTTCTGGGTGAGTGGTGAACCGAACACGAACGGCTCCGATCTGGGAACGCCGAGCCTTGAACGAGTGGAGGCCTTCTGTAGCTCTGGCGCAGGCGAGAAGATGTCGACGGGTTCTGAAGATGGTTTTTCGGTGGACTTGGGAGTTGCGCCCGTGTTAAACCGTGCACTGATTCTGGTCTTTGTTGGCGTGGGTTCCGTCAGTCCGCCGGGTATATCTATGTCCATGTCCACGTCCATGTCCGAGATGTCGTATTGACCTCGTCGAGGAGACTGCTGGAGGACACCGTCGCCAAACTCTTCAAAGGTTGGGACGGCGGGATATAACGACCCTCGTGCAGCACCACCTGGTGATAAAGGCCATACAGGAACCGTGGAAGCTCCGGCCCCTCCTGGGGTACCAGGGATAAGGTCGAACGAAGTCGCAAACGCCTTCAGCTTGGGTGGAGACAAAAAGAGTTCGGGGTTGGTGGGAGGATTCGAAACGAGGCGGATTGTGGTCGTGGACGAGGCCTGAGTGAGGCTGAGCCGCGCGCCCGCAGGAGCGGGAAACCCCTGGAGATTCGACTGCCCAGGGACGGGCTCTGCTAGTGGTTCTTCTGGGGCAGCATTTGGATCAGAAGTGGGAAGCGTCGAGGATGACTGCGCCACGTCCTTGCTGGAGAGACTAGACGACGAGGACGTGGATCCGTCGGATTTGGACCCATTGCGTTTGAGTCCCAAAGAATTGGCGATCGCTCTGAGAGATGTAGTGACGGAGCCTGGAAGATGAATGAGAGAGTGCGGTCTCTGACGTGCGCGGGACTGACCTTTGGACGTGTTCGTCCCAAACTCGCCTACTGGACGGTCAGAGGCACCACGGTTGCTCCTCAGAGTCTCTTCGTCCACCTCCCTGATTGTGTCCATCACCACCTCCCACTGCTCACCGGGTCGAGATTTGTTCATAGGGTGGACTGGGGTAGACTGGTTAGACGCCTCGTCGTCGCTGTCCGCAACGAATTTCGCGTCCAGATCATCGCGCCGAGTAGCGATGCTGAGCGGATCATCGGCCGGCAGAGTCTTTGCGTGGAGTTGTAATCGTTCGATGAGCTCCTTGTTCTTGCCGTTTGCCTTGAGCAAATGGATCTTGCATAACTTGACCAGTTGGTCACGCTTCAACGAATGTAACGCTGGCGAATTGAACAAGATTTGGGTCGTAGTGGACATTTGCGATTCGGTTCTATGACATGGACGGGCGGCGATAATCCCTAACAGTTGTTGTCCACTTGAAACGTGGCTTCGTTGACTCGGTGGTCGCGACTGGCAGGTCATGTGACCGCGTTTGGCACGTGACACTCGGGAGCAATACATTCATCAAAGGAGACAGAATAATAAGTGAGACACATCCGAACCGATAGTTTTCTACGACAGAGATTCTGTGTAATATGGAAGTTATTGCCTCCCCTTCCATGGCTTAATTTGGAGCGCGCGAGTGCTTGATCATTTGGGCGTCCTTTTGGCTTTGATCTTGATCGCCCCCGCGACTTTCCTCAAAACAGAAAGGTTCCTTTGCACTCCCCCCTCCTTTTGAACCATTCCCATCCCCCCTGATTCATCCCCCATTTGTTGTGCCGTCTACTGTCGCCTACCTCGAAGCCGTATCTACCTGGATAAAAAGTTTAAATCCTTCCTCTGTGGCACTCACCTGATACTGTTCCATTCAACAGGTCCACCTTGGACAAAGACGACCTCAGTCTCTCGCGGAACATCCTACCGTGTGGAGTGGCCACCTCGGTTTGGAGCCTCATTCTCGAATGCCATATCCATCGTTCGCGGCCACTCCCAGGATCTGCTGAGTGGGGCATTCATAGCGCGTCTAATGTGACACCCTCGCGTTCGGGACACCCGCCGTCCCCTAGCGGGCGTATCGACGTAGACGATGTCAATGGACGCGTCAATTTGGGTGGCGATTCCAATGCCACTCGTCGTGGACAACGCCACCTACAAGGTAGAAAAACATACAGTCATCCGGACAATGTCCAGACGCATCAACGCGATAGAGCCAAAGGAAGACAATCTGGCTTCAGTGACCCACTTCCTACGTGGATTCAAGATCTGTTCCTGGATATCTCACCTACCGTTTGTGCTCAACCCTTTAGTTGCTTTAGGGGTGGCATACTAACCTGGAGATTCATCTGCTTTGGCATCTTCGCGTTTGGAACGCTTCCCACTCTCGGGGGGCGTGTCGATGCTGCTACCGTCAACGGGTGCAAGTGCAAAATTCCGCTTGATTGGTTCGCCGTGGATAAAGACGGCGGCCAGGCTCTGGGGCATCTAAAGGACTACACCTGAGAGTCGCTCCCCTCTTGCATTTAGAACGCCCAATGAACCACCACAGCGTCACCCAGTTAAAGGCCGGCCACCCGCAATCAAAGGTCCATCCTCCTTCGATGCTCCTTCGTTCACGTCTAGTATATTCGGTTCCCTCGAATGAAGGTGCTCTTACGAGAGCGAATGACAGTAAACGGAGGGGTCGAAAGTCAGTTCAGCTCGCCTGGGCTTCAGGGATATATCACTTCAAGGCCGCCACGCTACACCCATCGTTTACGCACAGCTTCTGGCTGCATTTGAATGTGAAGAGGGCACCCCAATCACCCCGGGTTAGTTCGCTTTGACCCTGTCATATAGGCTACCGTTCAAGCAGAGACATCGACTTCAACTGACGCGTCAACCCCACTATTTTGGTCAACGCCGCCCATGCACGAGGAAGTACACGGACATACAATCACGCAGAGATATTTGCGAGACGGGACAGCAACCGCCAATTGCTGGCGAGGAAGCTTTGCCGTCAAGTTTTATTTGCATTGATCGCTTCCCTCGCCACTTGCTGTGTGATGGACAATAAACCGATCAAACGCGGATAATGATCGCCAGCGATGCAGGTCAAGGTATCGCATGACAAGGCGAAACAGGCGACAAACCGACACGGAAGGTAAGCATGTCAGAACAATTAACATCATAGAACACGCGCCGTCGCCACATCATAGACACTGCTGTACGGTTTCAAACCCTCCCCCCCACAGCCCGTGGACAATTGATATCGTTGTATTGCTTAGGTGAGTCTATTGTTAGCGGTGAATGATTACGCAGCGCGATGCAAGTGATCCGCTGGAGTGTGCCCATGTGACGTCGTATGGTCGTGTGATACGTGTGTAGCCCCCGAAATTGCCAGTAGCCCGCGAGCAGTTCAGGCGTTCCCTTGAAGGTTGCAGAGTTGCATGAGTTGAGGATGTTGTCCTTTCTTGGCGCACACGGGTGAAAGGGTTGACGCCACCGTGGGGGAATCTTGCATGCCGACAGCGTGACATACCCACTCTTGAGTCTACCCATGTCGGAACACACTCACAAACGCAAACGCAGTCTACAAGATTCAACTGTCGACCTTTCAAAGATGAGGATGACACTGAACCATCTCGAAACCCTCAGGGCAGAGTTGGACGGAATTGAAGAAACAGAGGAGGAGTTACACAACATCTCGGAGCATGTCTTTGCGCTGGAGAACATACTACACGGAGCTAAGAAATCGGTATGTTGCATATTTCTCGTGCTTTTTGCCATCGTTATCATTCTTCAGAGGGTGACTTTCTCAACCGTCACGTCAGCGGACCTCAAGAAAGCAGGTGTCGCCAGGAAACGTCTCATTTTTGAGCACGCGAAAGTAACCGCCTTGATAAACGAGGTGCCACCGGATGCAAAAGCTGAAATCGCGGACCTACATTCAAGGATAAAGAAGATCTATGCACGCGTTAACATGGATGTGCGTACTTACTTTTGCTCTTGGGCTTCTAAAAGATCTTTGCTCACAGTACGAACCAGGCTTCCGTATGATTCTTGACGCAATACTGCTCGCGTTGGCAGAGATTTCCTCAACAGATCAGCGCGACATTGCCATTCTTCCGGGGATGAGGATTGCTCAAGGAGATGGGGTCCGGATCTGTCATCCCAATTCGGGATATGAATTGTGGCTGAGCGGCAATGTCGACTATGCGGTTTTCGAGTACGAGACTGTGAAGGACTACAAGGGCGAGTTCCATCATTTGCATTATCATGGATTGCCTCACTACGTTCAACAGACCGCTTACTCGCCCCCGGTGGATCCAGAGAGGACGCATTCGAGATTTCAAAAGGTCGACTGTTTTTGGTCGAGGCCAAACGCCAGAGTCCCGAGCAGAACCTAGTCTCCTATATCCCCGAAGCCGTCAGTCAAGCAATCGCATTGCTGAGGTCCGCAGAGTACGTCGGCACTGCTCGCAATATTTTTTCCCAAAACCTAAGCACTGCCTTCTAGTCTTCCCGAGGTCCGTTTCTGTCTATCTGACGGGCATGCATGGATCTTCTTTGTCCTGAAATTCGAAAACGGGAAGTTTATATACTATGAATCGGCAACGCGCCGTTTGAGTCGAGATGTATTGGAGAATTCTGACTTGCCGGTACGCGAGATTGTGCAGCTCGTTTGTGAATGGGTATGTCACAGTATTCCCGCTCCTTCTGAATAACATGATCTATTTTTTTAGTTGAGGCCTACTGCGACTGATTTGTTTGTGTTGGAGTAATATTTTATATCGCGGTCGTCCACATCAAATAAAGCATTTTTAATGTGATATCGTGGACGACTTGCCACTACAATTGATATCGTTGTAAGCGGTGATGGATTGCAATCTGTGGGTCCATATGGGTCCCAAAAATTGCCATGATAGGCGAGCAAAAATTTCCCGACTGGGTAATTTTTGTGATTGCGATTTTTTGTCACGTCACGCTTTGAATCCGTTGATTGCCATTGACCACCACTCAGACTTATAAGAAGCCGAGGATGCCTCGTCAACGACCCATCGCATTTCTCCCGCCTACCAATGTCTTCCAACAAAGCCAACGCGGAAAACACCCCTCCTCCGAAACTAAAAGTTCGCGGTGGCATCCAAGGCGCCTCTCGCCGCCGCCGCGCTCGCACTGCGGGCGGTCCTCATCACCCCAGAAACGCTGTCGAACTCGCAAAACACAGGAGCTCTAACAGGCAGTCGGTCAATATCGGCCTCTCCCGCCCCTCCGATCGTTCGTTGGACACACCCGCTCTCTCCATGACCACGATTTCCATCCCGCGTTACTTGTCTCGCCCCGCCTACCGCGCCATCGCAAGAGAAGCAATCGCCTCTGCAGCACCGGAATTGGCAGACACCCCGTTGGACTACGTTCGCGAGGGACTCGAGTCCGCCGGACCTCTGTAAGTGCCCGAGTCACTCACCACCACTCATAGCTCACTTCGTCCCCTAGCATGCTCCAAGTTCTCGCTGGCATCAAGATGGAACCAGACCCGGCAGTCCTCCCCAAGGAACTTACAGCGGTCGTGAATGATCTGTCCGCGGAGACCCCTACTCATATGCTGGCGGTGTATGCACGCGACGTTCCCGCGACCGCTAGACGTCGCGTCACGTTGTTTCCTATCCACCACATCATTCTTGCCAGCTACTGCGCGAACCTTCCCATCCTAGCTAAATCCGATGTGGTTCGCCCAGACGCACCCGGCGCCACAGTTTCTGTACCCGTGGTCCCCCTTTGCATCCCAGCCCCGGACGTCTTCCCGTACCTCTCTACTTTCCTCTATACCAAACGCATCGACAACCTGCTTGCGGCGCTTCTGCCCTCCCCGGTTCCCCCGCCGCTTTACTATGGTGACCCCAATAATGAGCGCGTGCTCGACCTTCTCCAGTTGTTTGCGAGGAAGCTCGCGGTGGACCATGGCACGCACACGCTGCTCAGCCACGCGATGACCGTCACTAGTCTCTGGCGCAACGTGTGCGCTCTCGGCATCAGTGACGAGAAGCTCTGGTGCGCGCTCGACGTCGCGTGGGAGGCGCTCGTCATCGCGCTCGCCATTTCGACCGGTCAGGAGCTTTGAGGCGGTGTGTCTGGTAAAATTGGCATGGCATCGAACTTTGCATTGTTAACTGTTCCCGAATCATCTCACAACGTTTTCACTTGTTACAAGCATTATAGGTGTATGATTGTGCATTGTTTCTTTATACTTATACATCCGTATTCGCATCGTTATATCGTTATATCGGTAATTCAAACACCCTACACTTTGTTGAAAGGCCCGTCTCGCTCTCAGTGTGTTCAGTTTCTTGTCTCCGTTATCATTGAAAGCTCGAGTATGTACGAGTAGTGTCCAGTCATGAAACAGCCTCGTCGAACGCCCCACCCCTGCCGCCATCGTTCCTCCATGCGTTCACTTGCCGCTCCTCGCGAACCGACCAAAGACCTTCTGTAAAACCAAAACCAGAGACGGATCGTTTATTAAACACACGAACGGAGAGATGTATGCCGAAACGAAAAAGAAATAGCAAACGTAGATAGCAGAACGGGGCTTGCAACCGCACGCGGTAAGAAAAAAAAAAGGAAACGGGCATAATCGTCTAGTCTGACACGACGAGCCGCAGAAGAACAAACTATCGAACACGCTTTGCTTTACCGCTTACCTTGGCACTAGCAGCTAGACTCACAGCTGTCGATTTCTCCGCTACGTCCTTGTTCTCCTTGACGGGTACCGGGGGAGCAGGGTCGGACGACGATGCAGCGCCGGTCGCCACGGATCCCTGCGCAACAGACGCCTTGTCCGCGACCTGAGGCGGCGCCGTGCCTTCTGAGATCGAATTGGGCCGTAATGTGGCCTCGTGCTGACTGTGCGAGTCTGCATTGTGATGGTGAAGAACGTCCGCATGCTCAAGGATCTCCTTTTCGGACTCTTGTTTGAACTGGAACACCTCCTCGTTTAGTTGATGGTGCTCGGGCGTGAGATGGTGAGCCATCATCGACATGCGCTTCATCGCCATCATGCTAAACACGGCTTTACGGACTGCGAGAGTGCCATTGTCAAACATACTTTCGTTCAACGAAACGGAAACGAAACGTACACGTCCTCCTTGCATTGAATGCCCTTCTGACATGTGGCAACAAGTCCGTAGGCTCGCCGTTCTCGGCCTCGACAAAGTGTGGTATTTCAGCGGTAAGCCATGAATGCTGAAGCATTTCTTCAGCTGTTGGCCGCTGTTCCGGATCGACGGTTAGGCAGGTAGAAACAAAGTTACGTGCAGCCTCCGACACATTGGACCAATACTCCTCTAAGAGACATTAGTGGATTAAACTTTACGGCACGCGAAAAAGTTTACCTGGTTCAAAGCGGTAGTCGCCTGCAATGATGGCTTCCATTTCTTGCTTTTGGGTATCCCGGTCGAATGGCGTATAACCTAGCAATGGGTGTCAAACACTCCGTAGAGTGGGAGGAATGGCCACATGTACCGGCAAGTAAGAAGTACGTGATCACGCCCATGGCCCATACGTCGACGGGCTTTCCGTGACCAGCTACGGTGGACTTGAGTAAATTCCCAGGCAACACGCAAGAAAAGGCGTACTCCTTTTGAAGATTTCCGGTGCCATATACTGCAGACCATCTCAGCACACGGGAAGACGGCCAGAAGAAAGCTTACGCCAGGTGTCCCACAGACTTCCGTGAGCATGCTGAGCTTGCTGTCAGGCATAATGCGGCTAAGCCCAAAATCGGCAATCATGATCTCTGAAGTTTTCTCGGGTTTGGAACGGAAGAGAAGGTTTTCGGGTTTCAGGTCACGATGGACTATGCCGCCATCATGAATGTACTTGACTGCCCCAAAGATGGTGCGTATGAGTTCAGCAGCATCACTGCATTGCTCAGTCAGGTTCCAACACGTTTAGATAGAACGGCGTGTCACATACGCCTCAGTGTATTGTCCTCTTGCACATATACTGTCAAAGAGCTCGCCTCCTGTGCACAGGTCGAAACAAAGGTACAAATTATGTGCGGTCTGCGCAATAGTGAGCACCGAGTCCCGTTGCTAGTGGTGGCTCCTACTTCAAAGTAGTCGTGCAATGTAACGATATTGGCGTGACCAATGGATACTCGTTTGAGAACAGCGATTTCATTGCGGACCTAGAGGGCGAGTGATCGTGAGTAAATGAGGGTTTAGGGCTGCCGACAGGATCGGGTTAGTGATGTACGATCAGCGCGCATTAGAAACGCTGATCAGTGAACACCATGAGGTATTCGAGCGTGGGCAGGGGAAGTATGTGGACGAGATCACCCGCATTGCTGCGGGGGCGCAGCTTTACGGACAGATCGCAGCATCGATGGCAAGCTGTGGAAGTACTTACCATATATTCCCTCCCTTCCATGAGTTTCTTGTTAATGACTTTGCAAGCAAAGTATTGACCAGTTTTGATGTGGATCGCTTCCTTGACGATTGCATATGTACCATTGCCGAGGGTGCGTCCCGTGCGGTACTAGAATCCACCCAACCAGGCCGAGGAAAGTGACATCAGCGCCATCATGTTCGCCATGCGAGTAGGACGTGCGAGACCGGGCGGTAGCGCTGATGTTCTGTATACTCACCTGGCAGGGGACTGTCGTTGGTTGTTGGGTCATGGCTGTCGTGTCGTCTTCCTCCTAGTTGTGTTGGTTGCAGAAAATAAGAGAAGATGAGGGTAAGGAAGGAAACGAGGAACGTATTTATTGAGGAAATAAGCGCACAGCAGCAATCAGTGCCGAGTCAAGATAAAGCGGGGATGACTGACATCGACGGCCAATTCCGGCCGATCCTCCGGATCCCCCGCCGACGGCTCCGGGGACGCCATGTCTTGGTCGGCCAGGTCGTCCATGACCGTTTTCGGTGTCACGGGGGTCGCCGGGGGTTGTGGCGACCGCTTGCCCAGGTTGAGCAGGTTCAGCCGCGACGATGTCTTGCCGAGCAGTCCTGGCAGCACCGGAGAGCTCTTCGCCCTGCGACCTTCCTTGGGCTGACTCTGGCTTGTGCCCATGGTGGAGTGGGAGGAAGAAACGGCTGTCTGAGGTATGTACTGGCCCACACGCGTTTACTTATAAACCGATGACTAGTTTGTCATCGTGCCTCGCTCGTTCTGCATGCTGCGGCTTCACTTGATGTGGCACTGCGCAACCTATGCCATTCTCCCCCTCTCTTTTGCTGTGAGTACAAGCAGAACAACGCGTGTCGTCTATTAGAATACACCGAAGATTCGATTCGACTGGTAGTTCCACAGCTACCCGTATGAAGCTGTGTTCAGTGTGTGACATGGTGTGACTCCCACTATGAGATCACCACCTCCAATGATATCGACTTGCCTGCCATCGATTCCAGCTCGACAGGGTCGACAACGGCGGCGTATTCAATGTGGCAAATTGCCAATGTCCGGCAAAAAAACATTTAACGTAAATTCACGTATCGCTTCAGAAAACCGACAGGCGGGCACTCCGTTCTTTGTGCTGGACGACGTCCAACTGCTGCACTCGTTGATCCTTCATTTTATTTCCCTAGATTTTATACTATTACTCTGCATCGTAATCTCTTTCGGGGATCTACGTGATGTTAATTCGTCTCATCCCACCACCACCTCACGATGCAATTCTTTACGGCCTCTCCTTTCCAAACGTTCTCCCTCTGGAAAGCCTCGGCTCAGGCACACTTCCTCCTGCGTGGTCGTCTCAGCTGCAAATCATTACCTCCTTTCTACAGCTCGAAACACCCTCTAGCATCCACTTGCTTGATCGAGCAGTTGGCATAGTCGCCCGCACTCGTGAATTATCCATGAACGTTCCGCTAAAGGAAATCGTGGTCAAATTCATCGACGGCCGGGAAGTGACCATTCCTATGAATTCGGACTGTGTTCGAATATTGTCAGGCGTCGTCCTCGATGTCAAAGGCTGCCGCGACTCTGAGAGCCAGCGAGATAGCATGGAAAACAGCGCCTGTTCAGGAAGCACCGCTGGCAGTCCCGAGGAGCCCTCGTCTAGTCCTATAAAGTCTCCAAAGTTGGGGAAACATAAACGACAGCGCTCTCTTTTATTTTCTTTGATTTCGTATGTCATGCTCTTCGTGGATTGCTCTCCCTTTAACTCTTGGCTCGATAGATCGTTGGTTCCCAAGTCACTTTCGTCTTCATCGTCACCATCGTCACCGCCCCCCACTGCTCCGCCCCCCACCCCGCTTCCACCGCTCCCAACAGGTCGCGTGACCCCTCCAGTCTCTCCCCTGCGATCTAGCTTTGCCTCAGACCGAGTCAACCCGGATCGTCTTCGTCAGCGGGCCCGAGCAATGCTCATTGATGTCTGGCGACGCCATGTTATAACAGCTCTCTTACCCCAACACGTGCCTGCAGCTGGCTATGCCGAATGGACTTTACTTTCCATGGCCAGTAGGGTTCGAGCGGAATTAGAATCCGTCAAGGCCGCGAAGATGTGGTCTGAAGAATTTGGCGTTGGCAGTAAGAGGTCACGTGGCAGGCACAGGCGCGCTCAAAGTGAGGGTCGAAATGCGCTGGACTTTGGGGATCGCACCGAAGACTGCGTACCAGAACGATGTCGTGCTCCATCTCCGTTTCCGGGAACGTGGGACATAGAAGACACCGATCGAGTTGTTTATCCCCGCCGAGATCAAGGTAAGAAAATCTGTGATTCTAGGAATTTGCGCTTAGACAATGTTACAGCAGACGAATGGAGCGTTCGATGCGTTGACTATCCTAGGTCCTATAATGACGCTAATATTTTTGAGGTCGAGTTCAATGACCATAACGACAGTCTTCTTGCCGAGCATTTCACGGTCGGCGACGAATGGGACGATAACGAACAGCTTACATTCGAACTCAGTCGTATGAGAAATCATGCCGCCGACACGGAAATTTGCTCCTCAAGCCTTGATGATAGCCGTCTACACACAACAGACATCGATTGTGGCAATGAAGATGGCAATAAACTGGCCGATATGGCATTTGATATGTCGACGGGGCCGCTTGTCCCCTCCGATGTCAACGATGGTGAGGAGTCGGATGACAGTCAGCTGTCCCTCCGGACTCCTGAGGAAGGTGATGATCTTCCCCTTGTACACGTTCTGCAAGGCGCAGCACAACACCCTCCCCACTCTGCCCCTCCGCCGTCCTCGGTATTTAGAGTCACATCATCTCGCCCTCGTCCTCGAAGTGTTCCGTCCTCCAGATGGGTACCACAGTCTTCGACATACCTTGAACACTCGTCTTCGGGTGTACATGATTCGGATTTCGGGGATGTACACGTCGACGAGATCATCCATTCATACTATGAACACCTGGATCGAATCTGTACTGCTCTCGACATCGTCCGGGGCCGGGCTCGTGAGGAGGGGTGGAGGCTTGTGAGGGCGACGACGATCGGAGCCAAGAACGAGTGGATGGACGCTGAGTCGGAAAGGACACTCGAACTGAAAGCTAAGCGACGCGCGTGGAGTTCGGGCATCAAAATCCATGCACCATATCCTTCTACTTCTTACTCTCCATCGCGGGTGTGGAACGGCAATTTCTCGGGGCTCAGATCACCAATGAGCCCTCCTGGTCTTATCTCCTCCAACAAATCACCCCGAGTTCGCGGACCAATTGTGCCCACTGGGTTGTCTCTCGGAATTCCACTCCAGAGCTCTCCACTTACAATGTACGTCTGGGGCGCAGATAGTGGAAAATACCCTACGCCCGGTATTCTCAACACCGCACGTAACGGGAAATCGTTTGAGGGCAAGAGAACATCACGTGTCACCTTTTCTGATAGTGTTACGAGTCTGTTCCCAGTGTGCGAGGACGAGAGCGAGGATTTGTTCCCGCCCATCCAGAATAACCCCGTTGGTTTTCCGCAAGCTGTATCTCCTACAGTTTCAGCCGATAAACCCGAGGTCGCGGAGAGGCCGGCAGAGAATGAAAACGAGAACGAGGAGGACCCGTTCTGTTTTTACCCCTCACAACCACGCACGCGCACTACGAGCATGTATGTGGTCCCTCCTACGCCTATGCCACCTTCGTCCCTTGCCCTTCCGGTGTTCCGTTCCGATACTCCTCCGCCATCGTATCAAGCCGTTGCTGGCGGAAATGCTCCCGCAACAAACGACGAAGAGAAGAAACCGGATGCCTCTGTATTGCTGCTGCAGCCACAGTCCTCGCTGTCTATTTCCCCATCCAGACCCCAACTCACGTCCAACCTGTCATTCGTTTCGAGGCCTAGGGCAGTCTCACTGCCTTCGATCCGGCCATATTCCAGTACGAACAAGAACCGTCGGACTTCGCTTCGCCGCGAAGAAGAGCGCTATGAGGACCTGTCGCGAACCTATGCGTCGCCGCCTCCCGAGGGTCCGCTGGTGATATCAGCCGCCCCGGCACCACATGAGCAATACCCCAGATATGCACACGTTCCCTCGCCCGTCCCGGTCGGCCAGAAGAGCATCAATGCGTCGATCTTGAAAAGGACGGGTAAGGAGGTGGTGTTTGAGCAAGGTGGATCAGAATTTACGGTCGGTCTTGAGGTCGCCCTCGGAAGGGCGGAGGAAGGGCGCGTGGTTTGGTGAGGCCAAACGTCCAGGTTGGGCCCACTGGATCTCGGAGGGGACCTGAAATGTTATAGGAATCAGAGTAATTGTCGTTGCTGTGCATCTACCTTTTTTTTTTGTTCAACCTTTGCGAATAGTTAGTATGATCATCTAGTACGTGCCCAATCTTTCTTGCCTTTGCCAACTCGTTATTCATGGCACTTCAGATTTAAACTTGCTAGTATCCAGACAGCCATACTAGTTCAGATCAACCCATTTACAATGCATGTCTCTTCGGAGATTGATGATCACCTTGTATCTCGTCAAGAAACTTCCCTCGTTGCGACGCGGAGAGGCAGATCAGTGTCTACTTTTGGCTTTTTTCGGCGAGAAGGTTTAAAGTCGGCTTCCGTGTGCGTATCCTCGCTAAGGCAACAACCGGTACGACTATTCGAATGTTGTCGTGATCTCGCTCGATTTGCCAGACTGACATGCACGAGCTTGGCGAGTAGTACTTGCTCTCAAGCCATTTTTGGTTGCGCCCTTGTCGCTCCTGTGCTTCTCTTCGGCTCTCGATATTCACTACGGGCGCTTCCATGTCTTGACCCTCAATTGCATTATGTGCCGGCGCTCTTCCGCACCAGAGGCACGGTGCAATTGACGTCAGCAGACAGGTAGTACACCGAGGAAGATTGCATGTTAAGTATACAACACTCGATAAATGTTTGCCAATCATCATGGCTCCCGAGCAGGCACGAGAAAGTGTAGATGAGCTTGTGAGTGCTCGCTCAGAACCAATCTCTAGCACTACAGCCAACTTCTTTCATTCCGCGGGCGGGAAGAGCTAGTCGACGCCACCTTTATCTATGAGTTTGTATGCCTATTACGTTCATCTCTGCACGAGCGGGCTCTTCATTGTTGTTACTAGTAATGTAATGTAAAGTGCTAGTTGTAACTGACACGAGGCCTCGCTGCCTTGCCAAACAATTTTTTCAACCTCTTCAATCTTCAGTTATCTGCCTCGTTCAATCGGGTATAAGTAAAGCCATGCCTTGTCTCACAGTTCCATCAAACTACTTAAAAGGTTGCAAGTTGCTTGCGCAGCATCGTGTGTCTCATCTCTCCCATGTCGACGTCTCACGGGAATGCAGACTACGAGAAGACCAACGATGTTACCAGGGATAAAGTCGACGCCTCAGACAAGCGTCTCCTCGACCTGGGATACCAACCCGAGTTTCGTCGTGAAATGTCATTGTTCGGGGTGTTGGGTATATCGTTTTGCGCCATCGGGATCCTAACGGGGATGAGCAGTGCCTTTCAAACCGGGCTGTTTTCTGGAGGCCCGCTTGGATTGTTCTGGGGTTGGAACGTGGGTAGATTCTGGTTCCGCAGCATTCCTCCTGACTGGCAATCTAGATATGCAGTTTCTTCATGTTTCTTATCGCTCTCAGTCTCGCAGAGATATGCAGTTCATAGTAAGTGGCTCGATGCATTACAGACCCGCTGACCAATTGTTTGCTAGCCCAACTCTGGGTGGCCTTTACTTTTGGGTTTGCAAAATGAAGCCCAACTTACCGGTCCTCGGGTGTGCGTCTGAACGAATGGTTTCATTTAAAGAAACCAAATTTACATCTATTCAGTCTGCACAGGATGGATATACTCCATTGCAATGGTCTTCACTGGAACCGCCGGAAACCTCAGGTAGGTTTGATTTCTATGACCGACACTCTTCCAATGATTATATTAGCGTCGCGCTGTACATTGCATCGATCGCAGAAGTTGGCCAAGGTCGTTCTTTGGACCGTGTTGAAATTGCCGCGATAGCGTGGGCTATCAATATCACCTCGGGCATCGTGAACACCATTGGAACGAAAGCCATCGGCCGAGTGAGCACGTTCAACTTTTGGTGGACGCTTGGAGGTACGTTCGTGCTTGTGATAACGCTTCTTGTGAAGGCTCCTGTCAAGGTACATATGTACCATGACTCGTACTTGTCACAAAAAGGCTGATGCGGATGCCCCAAAGAATTCCGCTACTTTTGTGTTCACTAACTACGAAAAGTAAGCAGATTGATTGAGAACATAGCTATACTGCCCTTATGCAGCAGTTCAGCTACACGGGATGGAGTTCCCGAGGCTTTGTTGTTCTCCTAGGTTTTCTTCAGGTAAGCGATATACTTTGAAGGAGCTCCATATCTGAGTAAGTATGAGGCCATTTATACCCTGGAAGGTTGTGAAACGGCCGCTCAGGTCGCCGAGGAGGCCAGACGTGCCGAGATTCTCGCACCCCTCGCTGTTGTAGGAAGCATTGCGGGTTCATGGATTATTGGACTCGTGTATATGCTTGCTCTCCTTTTTTCTGTGCAGAGCATTGCCAACGTACAAGCGACGACCTATGCTATACCCATTGCCCAACTGTTCTACGATGCGGTTGGACGGAATCTTACCATTCTCTGCCTCGTGGTAATCGGACTTGCACAATTAACAGCATCGATCACGGCATTCACTGCAAGCTCAAGGTTGTTTTATGCTCTAGCAAGAGACAATGCGTTTCCTTTGAAGGGCAAATTCATGGCGCTCAATCGTTTTCAAGCACCTTACTGGGGTGTGTGGACGTCTGTACTCGTAGGATGCATTCTTTCGTGTGCCTATGTGGGCTCGGCGATCGCTGTTCGTCCATACTCTATCATTACGCGTTTGATTGACTATTTATTTCCTAGTTCAATGCGATGTTATCTTCGGCTGCGATATCCGTGATGCTCAGCTATTTGCAACCTATCATAATCCGGGTATTTTGGCCAGACTCGTGAGTTGTAGCAACTCTGGAAACGCTGCAGGCAGACTGACGATAGCGCTAGACTCCCGGAACCTGGCCCCTTCAAACTAGGTAAGTGGGCATGGCCTATCAATTTTGCTAGCTTTCTTATCAGTGCGATCCATCATCGTTATACCTTTTTTTGCTGACCAGTTCCGACAGTTCACCGCGTTTATGTGCACACTTTTCGTATTGCCTACATCGTATCCGGTCAACGAGTACGGCATGAACTATGCTATTGTGGCTATCGGTGGAGTTGCGCTGATCGTTGCCGTGAACTGGGTTGCCTGGGGCCGTCATAGATTTGTAGGGCCGGTACAGACGCGTAGCATTGTTGGTCACGTGGTTTGAAATGAATGGTTCAGATCTGAACTCAACATCGAATAAGACCTCTTGAAATGGACGATGGCTACAAAACAACAAAGGAGGCATTCGTCTCTGGAATGACAGGCTCGTCTGTATTCCATGTTAATGCCATATCAGTGGTCGGGCTGGTGAGTCCGTTCGGCCACGTTTGCAGGAGCCTTGCTCAAGGTGGAAAGGCATCAATAACTCTCCATTCTGCCCTACGAACGCGCTTCACCGCGTTCCATGCCATGCCATTTGTTCTTGAATGGCTCACACTGGTCTTACCACTCTCGCTTGCGCTGACTGTCTATGCCGATGCACCTGGAGGACTCTCGGCGCTCCTCCTGACTCTAAGTTGCGTTTTATTGCTTCTTCCTCGAATCGAGGGCGGATCTCCCCTGTTTTCAAAGACGAATGGGGCACAGTCAAGCGCAACGCGAGAGCGTCTTATCGTCGGACCGACACTGAGACCTCTGCCAGCACTCACGGCATATCGTGCCAACATGATGCTCATCACAGTGTTTTCCATCCTCGCGGTCGACTTTCCCGTCTTTCCACGCTCCCTTGCAAAATGCGAAACGTATGGCGTGTCGTTGGTCAGTGTAATCTCGTACTAGTGTGGTTGGAGGCTTGATTACTCGGGTCAGATGGATTGCGGAGTTGGCTCGTTTGTCTTTTCTCAAGGGGTTGTGTCTGCGATACCCCTCATCAAGGATCCATCTCAGTTGCATGCAGACGCGAAACTAAAGTTGTACCGGATCGTAAAAAAGGTATTACCAATCAGTTTATTAGGCATTGTGCGCGTGATACTTGTCAAGGGAACGGAATACCCTGTATGATCGTTTATCGTTACTTGGATTTCAGATCTCATTCATTCTAGGAACATGTCACAGAATATGGAGTCCATTGGAACTTTTTCTTGACGCTTGCCATTTTGCCGGTGGCGGAGGTCGCCCTCCACCCTATCATAAAGTATATGCCTATATCGCTGTTAGGTCTTTGGCTTGGTATCTGTGAGTGACACGAGATGTCTTGGGGCAGTTCTTTAACTTGGTGTGACAGTACACCAGTTCGCGCTATCGTTTGTAGGGCTGGAAACCTTCCTGCTAAATGCACCCCGAAGTAACATTATCTACGCGAACAAAGAGGGAGTAATCTCGCTCTTGGGTAAGAGAGGTCTTTGACGGACCCGTCAAAACGCTCATCTCAGCAGGTTATCTCTCGCTCCATATTATGGGTCTTTCTCTTGGCACAATCATCCTTCCTCCTTCTCCGTCCTTTTTTCGTAAACAGCTGGCTGTTTTAACCAAGGGCGGTGATTCCCAGCGTCGCGTAAGATTAGATCCCTCTGCTCCCAGACAAACTACAAAGATCACCATCGAATTGTTCTCGTATGCTGTGGTGTGGTGGGTTTTGCTGGCAATTGTGCGACGGGGTCTCCAAGTTTCACGAAGGATGGTTAGTCCTCTTAGTCCATGACGCGAGACTGCTCACACCTCATGACCGTGTCTTCTCGATGCAGGCAAACTTGCCATATATTCTCTGGATCGTCGCCTTCAACACGTCATTCATCCTTGCATTCTATCTCATAGAAATAATCTTTTTCCCTACTCGTATCTCGAAGTTGAAAAACCCATCAGATCCCACGGGTAAAAGGATCCTCCAAGAAGATCCTACGCTCTCTACGTCCCAATCGGCCCCTGCTTTGCTCGAAGCTGTAAACAAAAATGGGCTGGTGATTTTCCTCGTCGTGAGTGCCGATTCTGCACAAATGTCTCAATGTCTCAGATTATGACGATTTAGGCCAACGTTGCGACGGGCCTTGTTAACCTTTCGGCTCAGACAATGTATATGCCAAACGTACAAGCAATGCTCATATTGATGGGGTATTCGTTTGGTACATGCTTATTTGCTTGGATATTTCGCAAGAGGCGTATCTGGATGTCATGATGTCTGACCACAAATTTTATTGATGCCCCCTCTAGGGACCTTATACCGAGTGCAGAGGTTCCTTGTTGATAACTTGCGTGATGATCTCGAGAGCCGCTGCCGGTTGGTATGAAGGCTAAAGACATTCGATCAAACGCAGTCTATTAAGTCAACTTTGACGTACCACACTATGACCAGAACGGAAGATTCTCCTGTTTGAAGTCCAAGGTCAGCAGTATTTATCGGGGTGAATGAGACACACATACGCAAAAGAGAAATTATCCACATTAGCTACAGCAGCAATAGGTGTGCCATGAAGTGTGATATTATACAAAGGCGTGTTTTGAAATGTCTCTTTCCCATACCACTCCATGGCGAGTGCACACTCAGAATTCTGTGGAGCATTCAGTGGATGATACGAGGATGAGAACTTTGAACGTACGCCAACCCAGTTGCAACTGTGCAAGGGTTGATTGTGAAAAGAGCGCCCAGAGGAATGAAATCCATACGCACATTATGTCCGCATCACCAGCCTAGGGTGAAATAGAATTCAGTTATCAACTCGAGGAGTTTATCACCGGGCCCCATACCCAGAGTAAGATCTTCAGGCCAGAATTCGCCAACTCAGAGAGTTCAGTCAGCCATGATCGGGCGTCCTTTACTCATCATCAGCTCGAATACATCGTTGACTGTGGAGAACTCGATAAGACGCACATCCCCAGTCTTGGAAAACAGAACGGAGGAATCGGAAGAACATTCTTGATAAGGTACTTCAGCACCAATCTTCTTTAAAACGTCTGGTATTTTCAAGTAATCACTGTAGTATTCAGAAGGTACATGCGGCGGCCCGTTCTCCCGGAGATCGTACGGGTTTCGGTTACCGAATGCCGGGGCAAAGACATTCTCGAACTGTCGGGGCGGAAACGGAGGTGAGCGAGTGTGTATAAAATCACGGGAGTGTTCAGCATACACAATAGTCGCTCGCTTGACTACAAATAGCGTTAGATTCTGCAGAGCTGCTAGCAGCATAACAGGCCTCCTCTTGCGCGACGCATCCGCCCGGCATGTAGAGCGCCTCGGAAATATTCTTCAGTACGCTATCGGGTTGGAGTTGACCATATCCGGGAGCGTTAGCCGTGAAATTATAGCAGGACATGAATTGGATCTTGGGGTCTATCCAACCACTGCGTTGAAGATTAACGAGTCACTTGCACGTGGGATCATTCAGGAGCTCACTCGTTGATAGCAACGGCGCTGACGATGATGCGTTCACCTCTGATAGCACCGCCAGTAATCAACGCGTTTTGTTGATCAAAGTATGACACCATGCTGGGCGCATAGTGACCACCATAGCTCTCTGTCGCAAAGATAAACCTAGTCGTATGTGGGTATGATATCCGAGGAAGTGCCCAAAGTACATACTCGCGACTCGCATACTTTGACAAGACTTTGCTCTCGAAAAGGACCTGGAATGCTTTCCAGACAAAGGGCGCCGCAGATTCGGTGCTGTTTACCGTGTCCTTCCCGTAGGAGAATCCTGTACCGATTGGTTGGTCGATGTAGATAACTGCAGGGTGACGATGAGCCGCTACTGAAACGTGATCATGTGAACGGCGCACCATTGCTCACGTTGTTCCAGCTGTCCTGCCTATTTGAGCACATCTGCTAGCGATGGAACGGTTAACTCACCTATACGGGTTGAGAAAAGTCGTTTTTCCATCCTTGTTCACGTGACACGGTCCGTTTTCTGGAAACCAGAACAGTCGCCGAGTTCGTGTACCATACACTACAAAGCGCCTTACCTACGAAAAGCCCGATCATGGAAGAGCATCCTAGGCCACCGTTCAACCTTTCGCGTTGGAGGCCAGATTCCATCCTTGTCATTGCACGTTTTCGACAACACTCTTACCAGAGCGTGAACGGCGCTGTCTCTGGCGAGTGGCGAGAGAGAACCAAAACCACTACCATTTCAGACTATCAGCGCTTGCCCCCCTTCACCAGCAGAACACACCGACCATGGACATATTCCTTCCAACATCGATATAACCAGAATACTGGTCGACACCGGGAGTAGTTTCACAAATCCCTGAATTTGCGACGTAGCGCAAACTCGTGTTGTTTTGGTTCTGGGCGTGGAATGTATTGAAGTTGCTAGCTTTTGCGTTGGGTGAGGCTGCATAAACTGCACGAATCCCGATCGCAATGAGCACAGCGGCCAAAGGAAGGCGCATCTCTGAAAGCAGGACGCAACCTGTGGGATGGAAGTGTTATCGAACGAATGTTACAAAACTTAACTGCCTGACCGGGCCCGCATAAGGAGATCAATGGCCGACCCAGATGGTCGATTGGGTAGCCGTGCAGATCAATTCGGCAACTATAATCTTGCTGATGCACCTTGCCAATATTTGATAATGACGGTTGTGTCCGTTCTCTGCATAATGCGGATTCACTGTTTCCGGGTTGTGCCTACCTGCGAGCCAACATTTGCGCTTATTGACAGGAAGGTCGCCTGGGCCACACCGGACGAACTAAGACTTGGAGTCACAAGGCCGCACAAACTCTCTTGGAAATGAGCCTTGGAACTTGCATCTGTGTTGCTCTGAGGGCACAACTCGACTCTCGATAAGCTTTTATTCGGACTGCGCGGCAGATCCTCCCATCAAGTATGCACCAACGTGATACACTTACCAGAATATTAATTCCCTTGTCTGCACTAAGCCGCGCACGTCGTGAGCTCCCCGAACCGGACTTTCGATGTAAAAAAAACAGTCGCTCTAACCGGGGCGCCAAGTATCGCAGTGAAACGAAACTCTTGTTTCGGTAGGTCGCAACCAATTATTGAGATCGCCAGTCAACTGTTAAGCAGCGCTCTCGGGAGCACCAGAAACTGATAAACCGAGCAGATGAATGTTGATTTCACTGTTAACCTGACAGGGTATCACATGTAAAATTTAATCTTGATAATTAAGAATATGCCGATGAAGACGACCAAACCCGAAAGAATGAGTTCCCCGAAGTCTCCCCAGAACGTGTTGAGATGAAAGTGACCCCGGAGAGGCGGATGCACAGAGACGTGGATCCTGCGCGTCTTTGTTGGGGAATCGGCATGGACGACAAAAAGCGTTTGTCGAGATTCGTCGTATGCGTACTTGTCGTCGGAAGTGAGACCCTCGACAACT
>JBBPUC010000336.1:0-24924 GCA_038094375.1 Tubosaeta aff. heterosetosa | reverse complement strand
TGAGGTGAGCGCATCCAAATCACCGTTTGAAGATTCGAAGACACTTGAAAGGGCTATGTGTGTATCTGCGCCCGGACCAGTCTACCAACACACTACTACCAACATGAATGCGCCAGCCCGCAGGTGCAAAATGTGTTGGTGGTATGCAAAGTTCCAGCACTGGCATCATCCACATTGATTAACATCATGATTATTCAATTTTCCTAAAGTTACACCTCATCAACGCCTATTCACAAGGGTACCACAAATAAATGAAATCCATGACGAGCCCGACTGAGCGTGAAAAGGAATGACGCCAGGGAAAGAGGATATGCAAGAAAAGAGAAACCACAAGACATATGGACATGCATCGAGCTGAAAGAGTCGGGTATCGCGGGCACGAAGAGCGTGTGGACAGCACATCAAATAACGACTGCAATAGACAACGCAAGCGAGACAGAAATCGATGGCGACGAAACCGAAATCGATAGCACTAGCAAATGGGCTCCAAACGATAGCGATGTCGCGCTGCGAAGCCAAAAAGCTACGACGAACCGTGATCGATGCCGACAAAACGATAGAGCAACAACACCAAATGTCAGGTAACTTCCGTGGGTGTGGGTGTAAGCCAGAAAGACATAACAAGGAACAGAACAGGCGTCGACGAGGATTCTTGGTTGCACAATAAACAGATAATGCTTGAACGTGATATGGGATATAGGATGCGCCGGATGAATTGAATGTAGGGTGTCCATGAATATGCGTGCAATAATTTTCTAGATTGTCGAGTGAAGGTCCACGAAGGTAGCTGTAGGTTGCAGCTATGAATCGTCCTCGAGTGCGTCACCATTCTCAGCTATTGCGTCCAGACGTTGACGCTCGGCACGACAAAGTTCCTTGAGCTTCGGGAGATCGTCCTTCAACGATACTTGCGTATTCTCCTCCCACCGTTCGAGGGCCCAGTCGCGTACCCATATGCTTACCTACACACGAGATAAGTCAAGGACAGTGGGCGTTCGACAACATTACCTTCAAGAAACGCTTGCCAGCGTACTTTCTGTGAAAAGATTCATGCCGTATGGGTTTCAAAATGTAATTTAGCATGAGGTTCGCAGTCGGGAGCAGCGAGCTTTCCGCATAGGAAGAATAGTGGGCTAAGTTCGCGGTCTTGAGAGAAATTTAACTCGCGTTCGATGAAGAGGATAAACGCTCACCCATTTGTAGTTACCGAGGATCAACCGCGCTAGCCAGATTGAAGTGGCGGCCATCAAGGAGGGAGGAGTGGCCAATAACCGCCATTCGAGAGCGCCAACCTCTAGAAGGTACTTGCCGATGGTGCGAGCCTTGACATCATAGTCGTCAGCTTTACTGATACGACGAAGGAAGTGCATCGAGTTTGGGAAGGACAAATCCCAGTCGATCGTCTTCAACACGTAACGTTCTGCAAGGAGAATCTCGGCCTCGGAGTACGAAGAGTCGGCGCAGTGGAGGAAGTGTGAAACAGAAGGTGCCACAATTTCTTCGACCTTGGAGGCGACGAAAAGACACGTGATGCCAACTAGTTGAAGTTTGGCGAGAGACACAACGCGTGCCGATAGGAAGCGGTCGATGATGTTAACACACAAGAAAAACGTTTCTGGAAGAAGCCGGAAGCGAGCGTGGACCTGCACGAGCCAGTCGAGCAGGATTCCTCGCATTGACCATGCAAGTTCCTTTTGACTCGACATGTAATCCGGATTGGGGAGCGTACTGAGCTATTGTGGATAGGTTAGTTAGGGGAAGCTAATCTGTGGGGGACAAATACCTCGACTTGCTTCATGTAGTCGAAAATCTCGTTTACGTATTCGCTAACCATCAAAGGATCATCGCCGTCTTCAGCGTCTAAGTCATCCCATTCGTTACCGTTTGGATCAGCCTCTAGCTCGCTATCGATGCCAGCCTCGAGAGAGGCGGCCACCTGGGCCACGTGCTCTTCCTCTTCAAAGAGCTTCGCCTCATCGGGAATATCAGATGATGTTCTCCGCTTCTTGAACACCCGATTGTCGTCTTCCTCACGGGACTCGGCCTTGACATTGAGATGGGAGGTGGTCCGCTTAGAGAGGTCGGCACGTTGTACCTCTTGTTTGATAATATGAGAGGTAGAGGGACGGTGAGCGACTTTGGGCTTGGCGACGGGAGGGACGTCGACGGCCATCGCGTCCTCGGAGCGCACTGGGGCGGGCTGCAAATCCTCTCTGATATCTGCCAGTGGGGTCACCTTGGGCTGTGATGCAGCGGCCTTGGTAGCACGTCGGGTTGCGGCGACAGTGGACAGCGGTTGCCGATTACCTGTGGAAGGGGGAGGCTTTGACTTGATGACGACGCCGTCGAATTTCGCCTTGGCAGAAGGAAGATCGTTGGCTTTACCCTTTACATCCTTTGGTGCGAGCGCGGTCTTGGTCTTATTGGCGTTTTTGGGGACCTGAGCAAGTGCGTCACGCTTGCGCTTGCCCTGTGTCGCCGCATCGAGGTTCTCGTTGGCTTTCGCCTTGGAGGCAGCGACAGAGGCGGCAGGGCGTGTGGATTGGGCAGTGGACACGGGTTGACCCTTGGATGGGGGTTTTGAGCGGGTGATCAGACGAGAGGTAGCGTTCTCGTTGTGGGTTGAAACCGCAGCGCGCGTCACACGGCGTGTCTGTGAGAGATGTTAGCAGTGGCGGGAGGAGGAGGACCAGGAGTACTGACGGGTATCATCGTGTCGGTGGTGAAGAGAAGCTTGACAAGCTCGCCTGCCGTTTTGAACTAGCTAACCAAAACAAAACCAAATAATAACCGCGCTCGCGTTAGGTCACGTGGATACGCGCACAACCAAAAAGACCCCCTTGAGGGGGGTCGATTTCACCTTTGACAACGCACACAATGGGTCCACCTCGCCGGCCCCGCTCAGGCCCGTTTCGCAACGCAACCCCATCCACATCTCCACCTCCATCGCTAGGAATGTCGCCGGCATCCAGATACATGTCCAATATGAAGGTTATCCGGAGAAGAGACTCATCGATTGTATCCATATTTGACCAATTCAGCCATGTCTGTGTGTATCATCATAACGGAGACAAGTGGGAGAAACAGGGCTACGAGGGAAGCATGTTTCTCTACGAACGGTAGCACACTCAACCCACCCACCCCCGATCTTCTGACTGTCTTCCAGCGATTCGTATCCTCCATATGGACTCTATATTTTGAACCGTGTTGGAATGGAAGACTACATCCAACGTCTATATCCTGAAGACAGCGTCGGCATACATGGAAGCTATCTCATGATGCGCCACTACCCCGACTTTACCGCCCGCAGATTAGCAGAAGCCCGCTCAAAGCTCCCACTGTCCAGGCAAGATGGTCCCGCCACTAAATTTGCTCCCGAATTTGCTATCCTCGATCCCGAAAAACTCCATGACGCCGACAAGGGACGCTCACAAACAGTTGGTTTGTGGTGTTTTGCTACAGATGCAAGGGAGCCAATGACAGATGTCGTGATGCGGTATGTACCCACTCCACATCAGCCTTTATCTCGACGCTTAGATTTGATAGATTGCACGAATATATCAAGAATAATTTACCATATCCTGACCAATTCAGGTATGGTCCTGACCGACCCCCTCCTCCAAGTTTCCGATCTACATCTAGAGCCAGCGGTAAGCTCCTCTGCGCTACACCTGTCCGTCGCTCAACCTGTGTACAGACCGCGGGCACCACGCCCGCTCTGCCTCAAGTGCATCGAATACCAGCGGTATACATAGCATCTCTGAATCGGGGGAAGAGGACGGTCGTCCTCCTCCGTCTTCTGCCCCTTTCAATGGCCCATCAGGCCTCGACAAACTCCTTGCCAAACTCGCGACACCATCTCAATCGCAACCATATGGTGGTACTGGCGGATCGGAGACGACAGCCGCCAGCTTGCTTGCAAGTATATCCGGCCCTCCTCGTACGATGTCCGTGCCTCCATCCTCGTCCTCTGCTGTTTCCGCACCTACACGCGGGCTCGCCCTTCTGGACACTATCTTTGCATCTGCCACTCCACCTCCACCCCGCGCCGCATCTCGTGGTGCTTTGATCAACCCCTCTCAACGCACTGCTTCCCGAACTACATTACACAACAACCGCATCCCATCTCACCCCAACTCCGTCCAATCATTTCCTCCTACCGCCTTCTCGCAAGACCCTCATATCCTCTCCCCAAAGCCGACATCTAGCGCCCTCCCGCAAGTCCTCAATCAAGAGGTCATATCTACCCTTTTGGGCCTTCCGCCATCCCGCGCATCCTCAGTACGGTATGAAGGAGATAATGAGTCCAGCGATGACGGCGCTTCTGAGCATGGATCTCTTACGGCCTCTATCCCTCAGCTTTCAGTACCTCCTACAATTGAAGGCGGAAAGACTGCCACCCGTATCCTTGGAGATGTCACACCTCGCCCAGCATTGCGTGGTTTCAGCTCTGACATCAATCAGGTCACAGATCTACTGACGGCCGCACATATCGGCCAACAAAACTCTGGCACCACATCCGCTATACTTCCTGAAACATCTATAAGTGCTCGCAAGACCCTTTCCGCAGAATCTGATCCTACACGCACCATCTACGCCCAACCTCGCGTTGACTCCCGCTCCTCGCCATCTACTTCCAAGAACCCACCCAAACGCCGACCGCTCGTACCCTTCGAAACTGATTCTGACCTCTGGCCATACCCTCGTGCTCCCCTTGTCGAAACTGACTCCGATGTTATTGAGCTCGACTTTGCCGACACGAGCGCGTTGAGCGACCCAGACGCATTCGAGAAACACATCAAAAGCAAGAAACCAAGGCGCTCGAAAAGGGATCAGCAAAAGGAACGCGAAGAGATCGAGAGGGGTTGGGACCTCCCCGCACCCGTGCGTGCGGCCTCGCCCCCACCGACGGGCCCGCCGAACGGCAAGGCGAAGCGTCCTGCGCATGAATGTGTCGGCAAGCCGGATCAAGCGGACGCGCAAAAGATTAACATCAACGGTGCGCAGTCGGCACTGTTGGCCTCGCTCGCGTCGCAAGATGATACCGGCCGTATGAGAGAGTTATCGCGCAAGGAATTTGTTACCGAAGTCCTGTCCTTGATCTACGTGCGTCCTTTTCTGCGTCGTGTTCGCTGCGTTGATCACCTGCGACCAGACGAACAAACAGTTTGTCGACGACCTCTATCAGCAGTACATGTCTCAGACCCCTTGAATGCACGAGTATCCTTTTCTTGACAGTGTTGTGCTCGGTTGGATCGATCGTGCGTGCTTGGGATAAGCTGTACTGCTAGTCATTCGTTTTGCTACGAATACATCGTGCCCACACTCCTTTGTCGCATATCTGGTGACATTCTTCCTCCACATTCGGTCACTCTTGACCACTCTGAGAGTTGAAGACAGCGGTGCGACAAGTAAAGAGATTGCACTGAAGTACAAGATTGACACTAGCATCGGAACGCCGGAGGGAATTCGTGCTCAGAGAGTCGCGCTCAACGATTAATTAACGTCAACTGGGAGTTTACTTCGAATCGCTCGAGACTGCCACGAGTAGAGCATACACTTTGTAAATGCATCAAGAATTTCATAGCCTGCCTACTTAATGGGGTCACCGCTTGTGCTTGAAAGAGATGGAAGAGGCGTTGAACCCCGTCGGCGCGCAAGGCACGCTGTCCAAAGTCACAAGACCAGTAGCTACGCAAGCAGTGACGATGTACAAAAGTAAATAGCCTGAAAAACCCATTCACTCGAAAACATCGAAAAAACCCTCCCATCAGAACGTGCTGGGGCGGCGTGCAACAAAGGTCGATTTAGTCTTTCCCACACGATGAGGAAGAGGGAACTTGAGTTTGGGAACGAGGAGCTGTTTGATGTAAGGACGACGAACGTCGCTCGCCTTTTCAAGCTCGACGACACGCAAAATCTGTTCGTTATCCACTCAGCGCATGCACTACTCGCGACAACAAACACATACGTGAATCGACCGGAAACGAGCACGGTGCCTGGCAGCCATGTCTTGGTACAGTGCCTTGACGGCGTCCGCACGGGACAATTCACGAAATTCCTTGTACATGTTGTGCGTGCCCGAACGAGAGTCGTAACGCAGCCAGATACCGAAATTCTTGACCTTCAGTGGCTTCTTTTCGTAGATCTAGAAAAGACATAAAAGGCGCACAAAGGCACGCAAGGGTTTAAAGACCCGTTAGCAATCCCGCCTGCCACTTGAACGGCTGCAACAGATGCTACACACAATGTTGACACCGATAATCTCACCGCTCGCTTTCTTGACCTTTTTCAATTGCCTGAACAAGAGGCGCATTGAAATAAACCCTCGGGCTCTTTGCTTACAGCGACGTACCTGAGGAAATACCAGAAACGGGACTTTGCAACGACTTCGTTGGGCGCAAAGATCCGCATACGGTAGATTTTTGGAGTGGGGTCTGATTCTGTCGGAAGATGACGGCCGACAACTTGGTATTCCTGAAGGCCCATCTAGATAACACGGACATCAGCTTCGCATCCACTTCGACGACACGCCATCCATCGTCAATAAATCCTGGAGCGTTAAACTCGCAGTATAGACGCATGACACCAATGGCGTACAAGTTGAAGACAATACGTACTTTTGTGACCGTCTTGATCTCGAGACGTAGATGCTGCTGGTGAGGATGAGCTGCGAGAAGGTGTATTGTTTGGTTCTGTTGGTGATATAGTTGCTTAGGTCATAGAGTTACCTTACAGAGCAACCTTTTAAGGCTTCATTGAACTTGGGCCTTTCTTTGGGACACAACACGAACTTTGCGATACACTCCTCGATGGAAGGAGCGAGAGGACACGAACTTGGAAAGAGGAGCCGTATGACATATACCGCTGGGGCCACAGCTAACTTAAATAGCTTATACATACTCGACTTCCGAGGTAGCCACGATTAAGATGACCCGGCATCTGAGTGAGTCAGGGAATTGAGGGTTTTGTCTTGACTGCTTTGACATCTTACTGCACGTCTATCATAGACCGTTGTGCCACCTTGTTCAAGGTCCTGTCATCTGGGGGCTGGCATTCAGTTAATATCGCGCAGTGTATGTTGAGCTATCTGGTTGAGTTCTGAAGGTCACTCTTGACAGCAACAAGGAATCAGGATAAAATACCCTGATCGACGTTGCATGCAGCGATACCGAGTAACGAGTCAAAAATCAAGAGTTGTAGGGCTGCGATCGTGTGCTCTCGTTTACACCACGTGCTCGTGCTTGCATTTATGTGCAGTTTCCGCCTGTAATGAGATCAACGTATATGTGATGGATGCTTTATCAAGGAGGACGTGCATCACAGGTTGTTCGAGACAGCCACGCCAAAAATAAGTGAGCGAAACAAGCCCCAGCTAGGGCACGATAGCGATGGATTTGCGAGAGATGAATGCAGCAGAGCAATAGCAAAGGACAAAGTACCTATAAAATAGCAACTACCAAATCCCAGATTGAAAGCGAGAAGTAAAGGTGCGGTAAGCTCAGAGTGATGATATCAACGACTGGACCCATGCGTTACCCTCTATCCGTGGCCGGAACTCATTCACGCATCGACGGAGTTCCTCGAGCTGCATGTCAGCCGAGACATCCTCCATGATCACGTCTTCGCTGTCTGTGTCTGCGGTCGACGTTGCCCACGCCCGCAGGAAGTCTTCGACGATTTGTATGCCTTCCTCTGTCACCTCGTCCGAGTGTTCGGGCTCGGGGTCTTGACCGACAGCAAAATCCTCCAGTTCGTCTGCTTTACGCTGTGCCAGCTGCAATGCACAGGTCGATATAAGTCATAAAATCCGAGCGAGGACGTACCTTGACGACGTTTTCTGGAAAGTTGGCCAGTTCAGCGACGTGAATACCGAAGCTTTGGTCTGAGACGCCTAAGATTCTAGGTCAAGCAAATATGCAGATGTGACAGCTGGGGGGAGGCGCACCCGGTTGAACTTTGTACAAGAGGGTGATATCTCGTTCTTGAGTGCCTTCTTGCTGTCCAACATGGGCCACAACATGCAAGTTCTTTACATGTGAGATCTCTTGGTCGAGTGCCGTGAGCTCATGGAAATGTGTTGCAAAGAGACAGAATGCCCGGATGCTCGATGCGATGTGTCTAGAGGGCGGGGGTTTCAGGGCGCCACAAAGAATTTAGATGACAGAGACCTACTCTGAGATCGCCCACGCAAGGCCAAAACCATCGTAGGTAGAAGTTCCTTGGTTGAATTATCAGTAATTAAAAGTGCTACAAAAGTCAGCATCTTCACCTCTTCCAAGTTCGTCAATGATAATTAATGAGTCCTTTGATGCAGACTGCAACAAGTCAATCTTGAGAAACACAGTAGCGAAAACGACCTACCCTCAGAATGGACGCCGTTTCGAGCATCTCGGCCATAAATGTTGACACACCTTTGAGCTGCGAGTCACCCGCCCCGACACGACACAGTATGGAATCAAATATAGGGAGAGTAGCCTCCGAACAGGGGACAAAACATCCGGTCTGTGCCATGAGAGCAATCACGCCGACCTAACAACCATTTAGTTTGCACGAAATCAAGGCACAAATCTGCCCAACCTGTCGGATGTATGTACTCTTTCCGCCCATATTAGGTCCCGCTACAATGTCGATCGCGACAATCAGTAGGACTCATGGTCAAAGAAAGAAAACATACTGATAATCTGGAGCTCCCCCTCTCCTTTGACCATTTCGACGTCGTTAGGTATGAAACTAATTTCATCCTGAACCTCGAGACAAGGATGTCGTGCATCTCTTAGGACAAGGCTGCTCTCACCTTCGCAGGGTCAGTTAGACAAAGGGATGTTTATGAATAGCTCACCCTTTTCGGAGACAGTAGGCTTGACATATGGCTCTGGCGCGTTGACCGAGACGTGGGCAAAACTGGGGGCACAAATAAGTTACGGTGAATCCGGAAAGAGAACTGGGAATTAACCTAATAATAACATCAAGATGGGCCAGGACGTGGTCTAACTTCTCCAGAACGGGGGTATATGTCGCTACACGGCCTGTTGGTCATGCCGCTGTTATCAATACCGGGTACTCACATGCAATGTTCACAACCTCTTTGACGAGCCCTGACTGTGTGCGCTTGTACTCCTCATTCATTTCTTGATAGTCTGTGGCAAGACTCTTCAACGTGTCGGTCGTAAAGTATACACCCGATTTGACCGTTCCAAGCTCAATGTATTTCTTGTTCTGTTTGGAAATAACTTTTGCGTCCTGCGTCGCAGAGCGAGAACACCGAGATCAATAAGTAGTTCGGCACGTAACTCAAAGCACGTACATTCTTGGTCAACCTTAAGCAGTATCCATAGGTAGTGGAATTCTCCAAGTGCAGTTTTTTGTCAAGCTCGAGCCCCAAATCCTTTCCGACAACACGATGCTCCGCGTCCAATTCATCCCTTGTCTAAAGGTATTTATTTGATCAACCCTTTGGTCCCATACTGACCTCCTGTTTAGCGTACCTCCATAAGCTTAGTGGCCAACCTTTGCAAGGCTTCGTCGTACTCCGGTTTGATAGCGTATGTATGTCTGTCAAGTGCAGCAAGGTCGATCGTAGTTTCCACCATATCCGAGTACTTGTCGAGATTTTCAGAGAGCGTCTGCCGGAGAAATTAGGATATGCGTATTCCAGTGCGATAGGAACAAATGGCAAGCGACGTACCCGAAGAGGTTTTTGATATACCTCATCGACAAGTTTTCTGTGTGCCTCGTGTTCGTACTGGATATTATCAAGGGTTTCAACAAGACCTGGCATCTGTTTGTAACCGTCATTCAGCGTTGGAAAACAAACGTGGCGTTATATATCACCTTCAATACTACCTGGTACACACGGACAACGTCTTCAAGAGAAGCAACACCCTTCTTGAACCGTTTGCTTAGGCGGTGAAGATCAGGCATCAATTTGAGGTAGTCATCCTGAAGTTATCCATCGGGTGTAGTAAGGCGAAAACCGCAAACCAGACAACAGACGGTATCTCACCTGCAGCGCCCGTCTCGTTGACGAATCTTGAAAAAAGGTTTCAACCAAATCTTGCCTCTTCCCTATAAAGACGGGGACCAAGATTCAGCGCACAAGGAACAACATTCGAGGGGAGCCCGGACTGACGTATTTCATGTAGATTGACGAGAGGCTGTTTCAGCCAAGTGGCAAGCAATCTGGTTCCTTGAGACGTTTTGCATTTGTTAAGGAGGCCCAACAATGTAGACGACTTATTTAGGCTTCCCTGTGAACGCATGAGTCTACGACTACATAGTGCATGTTGAGACGAACCCCTCCCGCAGAATCGACCAATGATAGTGCTCTCACGGAACTGGCATCCAAACGCATATACTGCGCAAGATCATGGGTTTTTAATCTGTACGCACCATGATTCGCAGTGTCTGAGAGGAGAGAAAGGTAGATGACGAGTGCAGATAGAGCACCCGTAGCAGGAATAGCTATTTTGGAAGCGTAAGCACGAAAGCCGCTATAAAAGGGATGGACGTACTGCTGATGCTTGGTGCATCGGCGTCTTCCTCGGACCCAGTCAGCTTTTTGATGTCCTCCAAGATATTTTTGGTGGTAAACTCGCCTGGATATGCAGGAGTTAGGGGAGAGAGAGAGAATAAAGAGATGCATACTAGGTTTTCTTTCCGTAATGACGACACCACATCGTTCCAGGACTGCTTTGAGTTTATTCAAGTCAAAATCGCGGTCGGTAGTCCCGGTCGCGGTGCCCGTGGGTATGATAGCCTCCTTCACGGAAAGCTGGATAATGAGAGACTGTGACAAGTCAGAATGTATCGCAAAGTATTAGACAGGGGCATACTTCTGTGTTTGAGAAGAGATCATTGTCTACGAATTCGGCTGCGCCGATTTCGCGAACGCTCGTGTCAGCATAGGAAATACTGATGTTCTTTGTCTTTCCACCCGTTGTCGAACCAATTTTGATGGCAACGACGATGGGCGCGGAAAGGACGTCTGAGTTGGCAAAGAGGAGGTCCTCTACTGCCTGAAGATTTCCTGGGGACGCCTAGGGGGCATGTCAGCAGACAAGATAAATATATCGCGTTACGTGCCTCCTTCTGAAGCACGAATTTCGCAGCCTTGCGTCCTTGACCGGGTGCAGGAATCCAAATCTCGACGCGAAGCTGCTTGACGGTCAATGCCTCGCGCAAAAACGTGTGTCCAAGCGTGTAATTGAGCGTCACACTTGGAAGTCCAGCGGTCTTTCCCCCTGCACCAAGATACTTGAGCACCGAGTTTGTGCGGAAGACGTGCGACGCGACATAGAGCGCGTCCGGTCCGTGCACAGAGTAAAAGTCCCCGCGGTCAAAGAGACGTACGACGCCGTCCTCGCCAGGTGATTTTTTAGGTAGCCTCGAGAAGAAGGCGACGAAACCTGGGTCGGATGTCTGTGCGAGGTCTTGCTCCCCGTCTTTCTCTTTACCGTACATGATCGACATATTTGACGCGGTGTGACAGGTGTGACAGTCACTCTTCTTTGCGATGGTCGAGCTAGTCGATGCCCCCGTCAGCGTCGCCGCCGTCCGCGTGCTCGGCGCCACCAACACATCCCGCGCGTTCCTCGACTGGCTCATCGCCCCCCACCTCTTCCTCGTCCCCCACTCCACCTTTCGGAACGTCCTCGACACCACCACCGCCATCTCGCGCGCACTTTCTGCCACCGGTCTCTTCCGCTCGCAGTCCGTGCGCATACAGCCAGCCGAAGACGGCTCAAGCGCACACGTAGACGTCGTGTATAATGTGCATGAGCGCGGTAGGTTCTTTGTAAAGACTTCCACGGAACTCGGCGATGGCGAGGGCAGCGCGGCAAGTGTCTTCTTTCTGTCCTACCGTGCACTCATCTCTCCTAGTCGCTCGAAGGCCGTTTGACTAATCTCTTTGGCTATGCCGATGTCCTCTCGCTCAACGCCTCCTTTGGGACCAAAACTAAACGCGCATTCGACGCGTCGCTTTCGTTCCCTATCACACCCGCCTTGTCCTCCCACGCATTCCTCAGCCTAGTCGGAACAGAGCGAGAACTCGGCGCACAGGGCGGAGGAGGCAGGGAGGAACGTATGGCCCTTAAAGCCGGTCTCAGAAAATCTGTCCTTGGAATCCCCATACCCGGCAACGAGATCACAGCCGAGCTTGCCTGGAGATGCATAGGCTCCCTCAGTGACGAGGCTGGCATCAGGTATTCTCGTCACATGTCTTTCCGGCACATATTTAATCTTCGCCAGCATTCGACAATCTGCTGGCCCTGCTGCCAAGATGTCACTGGCTCATACGTGCACCCGCGACACCCTCAACGATTCCATCATGCCTACATCCGGTTCCTTGCTTCGATTCATCAACGAGCTTTCTCTTACCGGAAAAATCGACGGTTTCGTTCCACCATCACCTTCGTCTGCCCGTCTCGGAGACGGCAACAATGCATTTTGGAAGACAGAAGCCCATGCCAAGAAAGGATGGTCATTATCAAAAGGGCTGGCAAGTCATCTCCGCCGCACATTTCGCTGCAATCTCATAAGTACATTACACAGACGGTCTCTCTGACGGGACGTGTTGGCCTTCTCCAACTTCTAGCGGGCAGTCCAAGCACTATCCACTATTCAGATAAGTTTCAACTTGGCGGACCTCTTAGTGTGAGAGGCTTTGGCGCTTCCGGTATGGGCAGTCATGATGGGTGTAAGTCATCTCACACTGTTGGTTATATTCCTTTGTATCCATCTTCTCGCAGCGACATCCATGGGCGGGGATCTCTTTTACTCTCTTGGTTTTTCAGTGCTAGGTAACATTCCGAGACGTCCCAATTGGCCCACCAAGTTCCACGCATGGATCAATGCCGGGAGACTGCAGGGTATCGATGGATGTATGCTATTTTCCCTTCTTCTATCCACGACACTCACTCTCCGCTCGTCTCCGAATGACCACAGCACCCTTTTTCCAATCCATTCACATGGCGATCACCCAACCTTCCATCAGTGTAGGCTTGGGTCTTGTATACCGATTTGACCCCATCCGCGTAGAAATCAACATGGGTGTGCCCCTTGTCGCCGCTAAGGGAGAGGTATTAAGACGAGGAGCACAGGCGGGCATTGGCTTAGAGTTTTTGTAGCTCACCACCATTCCCGCAAGTGCCGCAACACCGCGCATTTCCGCTCGCTTGTCTGATTCTGCCCGCACTTCTTCAGTATCAAGCTTGAGGAAGCAGCTTCGAGAGACTATCGGTTCTGGCTTAGTATGCGAAGTCTTGGAACACGAAAGTCACAAAGTAGTAGAGGGGGCCAGTAAGAACATGCGAACCGCGAGAAACGATCAAAGCATGTCCAACATGTGTGCTTCCCGAACCAGTTTGTCCATTATCGCCGGTGTGATCTCCTACAGTTGGGCCCGTGATCAAGTAATCCTCTTGTATTCTCCCACATGCAGACGAGTGGACATGAGTAAGAGTGCCGACACTTCGAATCGCCTCGAGCGTCTGATAAGTCTCAAACATCGACCTTCAATCCTGCCATGTCCTCGCCCAAGTTCAAGCCGGGCCCGCCATCCGATGAAGCTCCGAGAGACTCAACGACGCGCTCCTCACTTCACACAAATTATTGGAAAGGTCGAACATATTACCGCTTAGTGCGCTTTGCATATCACCCGGGCGAGCAGCTTGGTGCCTCTACGTCGACGCGACGTGTCTCAACTACGACGGTAACGCATTCGATGCCGCGCTCATAGCGATCATGGCAGCGTTAGGAAACACGTATTCTCGTGTCCTTGTATGAATGATCATGATAACTCTAGCCGCACCGACCGGGTCCCACTGTCGCTCAACAAAAACCGTAGGACAGTCGGGCTCAGCTTCGGTTTTGTCGGTGGGAGGTCACTCAGTTTTATGCTTCAAGGATAATTTCTGATATAGACAATAACCTTAGCACACCTGTACTTCTCGCCGACCTCACATCATTCGAAGAACCGTTACTCACGTCAGCGACTATGGTTATCGTAGACGCAGACGGAGGGGTAGTCAGTGTCGAACGAGGATCAGTTGGCGAAATCGACGGCGGTGACAGTTATAAAGCTTTGGAATCGCTGAACAGGTGCATTCTGGCAGCCAAGAAGCGGGGAATGGTCTTGCACGGACTATTCAAATAAATAATTCTCCCCTTGCGTGTAGGATGCACCGAGCCTGCAGGTGCCAAATCACTCCACCCCCCTTCTTCTCTTTCATCCGCAGAGAGGCGGTCGGATCCCCGACTCCTCGCTCGATTGTAGAGACCGTTTGGTTAAGACGTACCTACGAATCCGAGGTCTGGCGCGTCCAACTCTGGCACTGCGATTTCGGCTTTGACACCGCACACGACGGTAGTCTTTCCCATGCGCACGAGCACCGATCCGACGGCCGTGGATATCGAGCCCTGCAGAGGGCCAATGGATTGAACTGGTCGTTGCAAAACGAGACACTCACCGACGTTGACAAACACGTCTCGCCATTCGTGTGATTCACGTCCGTCTGGTCTGACGCCCTCAGCTAGAAATCGGTCGAGATAGGCGCGCGGATGGAGCCATTGGAAGATTTGTGCGTGCAGCGTTTGTGCCGACATTATATATTATAAATTTGACCTATACAAGTCAACTGTAGTGTCTGTCGGACTTTGGCTGGGACTCTCTAGTGCGTCCAAGAAACCGCACGTCGACGACGACTTGGACGAATGATCTTGACGGTCAGTGTCTTATTACCTGGTTCTATCTAATTCCCATTCTTCTCAGATGTCCCCGAGCAGTTCTCGTCCCCAACCAAGCACAACCGTCCACGTCCTCGGGATACGTTCAAAGTTGCGATGTTGGTGCACATGAAAATTTGTGGCCACGATGAAAGATCTCACTGTCTGGCACACAGTGGGGCCTGTGTACTTACCAGTTACTACTATAGACCAATGGGATGGATTAGCACGCCACTATCTCGACGCACTATCTCAGCACTCGCAAATCTTCAATGCAGTTTCTTGTCCTTGCTTTCGTGTGATCACCCTTAGGTGACCTAGCACGATGTTGCCCCCATCAATTCCCTACTGCACTCTACCCCTCTCTTCAGCTTATGCCGTTGTAGCTTCACAGATAGAATAAATTGATGTAGGTCATTCGAACAGCAACAAGAATCCAGATCTCGCGTTTCGGCCTCAAGTTATCGCTACCGTCAAAAGGGAAAAGTCAAGTTTCGTTCTGTGAGAGTCATGGAATAGAATGAGTACATCAGTCGATCGGATTCGGTTCATACAAGACACAGTTAATCTCAAAATCATACAAAAAAGCTCGCATGGTCGTTCGTATACTTGAAACCAAAAGAACACGAATCAAGGGTTCAGGTAGGCAACGAAATTCGCCCTTGGAGTGTTATACCTCGCCAATACATATGAGCAGTTGCGACAAGGCGGTTTGATGGGGCCATTTGCCCAATATTGTTGGTAATCGGTTCGCTTGGTTTCAGTGTCGGCAATGTTGAGGGCTATGCCAAAGATGTTGTTAACGGGCAGTCCAGAACTACATCAAAGTGGATTAGAGGAAACTGCGAGGAGCTCGCAAAAAAAATCGACTGACTTTACAAGGTAAAGGAACGGATAAGTCTCTCCGCAGTTCCCAAAGTTCCACCCCCTAGGCGCGCCACCACGCGCTGTGAATTCTGGAGAATTGTTCCATACTTGGTACATATTCTCCAAAAGACGATACATATATTGGTGACGCCTCTGCTTTGCGGGCAACATCAACGGATTGGGTGGTGGCGGCTGAGCCCATCCTTTTGCACTAGCACCAAGGAAGAAAAACCACGGTTCGTTGGCAGTCCTCCTCGCCCAAGTGACTTGAGCAACGGTCGGTGTGAAGCCGCTGCCCCCTACTAACGTATAGCACCATCGTCCATACATGACTACCAAAGGAAGGAAGAAATTCCTCGCCGTCGGTGCCGTGCCCGTAGTTGGCGCTGGACCAATGATAGAGAGAAAGACACCAAGAAGATCGAAGATGATGTAGAATCTCTCCGCCCTGGTAGTGACAGGCCACGGAACGGTGTCCTGAGTGGGAGTGAGTTGGTTCGTTGCGGTGCGAAGGATTGATTGTCGTGGTAAGGGTGTGATGTATTTCGTTCCGGCTGGACTACAGAAATCTGGATCGGAATTAAGTTCAAGCGACCGATTGTCATGCTTACGGTGTCAGCGCAATAATTTCATCACGCAATAGCTGGAGATCCCGTGCACGACGCTGTGGATCTGGGTCTGGATAGGGCTGCGTTGGATTGGCTGGGTTCCGTTCTCGGTAGCCACCTGGATTATTGGCGACATTTCTAAGAAATGTATGAATCTGTTGGATGATCAGAACACCACACCAAGTACTAGGTGAACGGGAAGCCATGTACTTCGTCACGAGTAAATCCAAATGCCAATCCAAGGGAGATCTGGTTGTTGAATGCGTGGATCGCATTAAAGGCCATGTCGAAGGGAAGAGTGAGAGAGTGGTGAAGGTGATCACCGCCTGGAAGTTTGATAAAGAGACAGAAAGTGGAGACGACTTTATAGGGCGGCACTTATGAGTCACGAGTGCGATTTAAAAACTGCAAGGCAAAAACCAGGGCTTGCGTTGAACGAAATGGAGTGGAAATTCACGCACCTAGATTTGTTCTAGGGGCAGAAGCAGAGACAGGTGACCTCGCGCTCACCTTGAGCGGATATGAAGGAAGAAAGTACAGCCTAGCGTACATTATAGAACCTTGATATCTGTTTCATGAAGCACAACGGATGGATCAATATATGGTACTAGCCTAAACGCCATGCTAAATGTGAAACAAGCAGTTTAGATATACGAAACTAACCACATTTAGACCAGTCCTCAATATTGATTCATCCGTTTGTGAAGTGAACCTCGCTAAAGTTATTCAAACACACCGCGCATGGAGCTTCCAAACATGCCGATGCAGCCCTTGAGATTTATAAAAGTGTGATTTATGGTGATACTCACAGACGAAAGGGAGGGTTATGCGTGAGATTGCGCTCGGGAGCTCAGGGGTCCGCGAGTCCAGGACCTGGAAAGTGGTATGATGATGAATCTTTTCGAGTCACTAACCTTGCGCCACCATCAACGGAGATGAAGAAAGAAGCGACCTTGAATCAGCAAACGTTCGGGTACTGGCGGCCCTCAGCTTCTCCTGATCTCTTTTGGTCCACTACGCCGCCAATTGCCACGTCCATTGTCTGCTCTTGCAAACACCGTTCCCAGTACGTCCAACAGTGATTAGTCCCGCCTTAAGACCCAAGGTTTGAGTACGCCGTGAACAAAAAAAAACGGAAGGAGGATCACCGACCTCGGACTAATAGGTGCGATCGGCAAAACCCGAGATAATCTTGCATGCGTTCCTTTGGGCGAGTTATAAGGCCTGTGTACCCATCCTTGGTGCCTTGGTCTACACCTCCGTTGTGTACCGTATGTCCACATCATCTCCCTCTGTGTACTGTCCTAGTACTTACGCCACGACGACAGATCCGATAAAATGTCGGTCACCCCACCTGTGGGCTGGACTAATAACGAAGCCCGCTTGCACAGAACTTACTACTGGGCTGATAAGCCTGACACCACCAGAGATGTCTTGCAGAGACGTTACAATATTTCCAACATTGCGCCTCTCTGGACTCCTAACCCTGATGAGGGTGAAGTCCTGTTCATCTTCCAGGCGAACAATGCCAGCAATCAGTTGCGCTATTTTCTTTGGAATGGGCTGGAGGATATCGTGGGCCAGTTTGTGCAAACAACGCTGCAGAATATAAAGAATGAGATCGATTCTGGGCAGGGATCCTTGAGGAATGTGCAAATCACTAACCTTGATGCTACTGCAGCTCCGGGTGGTTGAAGGCGAAGTAAGCGGAGGTAAACCTGGGTCACTTCATATACATAATTACCAGTGAGAGTTGAGTAGGATTGTACGATAGTGTGCATATTGTGGTTATGTTCATGAACTGCCTCGTGCTGTGTGGCAGCATCACACACAAGGGGAGAATCATTCATTTGAATAGTCCGTGTAAAACCGTTGCCCGCTCCTTGGCTGCTAGGATGCACCTGTCCAGCGATTCCGGAGCTTCAGGACTGTCACCGCCGTCGATTTCGCCAATTGATCCTCGCTCAACACTGACTACCCCTCCGTCTGCGTCTACGATCACCGTAGTAGCTGACGTGAGTAACGGTTCTTCGAATGATGTGGGGTCCGCGAGAAGTACAGGTGGGCTAAGGTTATTGTCCATATCAGCAATGATCCTTGAAGCATAAAACTGAGTGACCTCCCACCGACAAAACCAAAACTCAGGCCGACTGTCCTGCGGTTCATGTTGAGCGATAGTGGGACCCGGTCGGTGCGGCTACATGTAGTCGTGGACGTGTCCGAGTCGAACCTCGCATCAGGTAGTGCGGCTAGAGTTGTCGCAGACGTCAATGATCATTCATACAAGGACACGAGAATACGTACTGTTTCCTAACGCTGCCATGATCGCTATGAGCGCGGCATCGAATGCGTTACTGTCATAGTTGAGACACGTCGCGTCGACGTAGAGGCACCAAGCTGCTCGCCCGGGTGATATGCAAAGCATACTAAGCGGTAATATGTCCGACCTTTCCAATAATTTGTGTGAAGTGGTTGCCGTTACACTCTGAACTGGGACGAACCTGATGAGCGCGTCGTTGAGTCTCTCGGAGAGTGCTTGAGCTTCATCGGATGGCGGGCCCGGCTTGAACTTGGGCGAAGACATGGCAGGAAGGTCGATGTTTGAGACTTTCAGACGCTCGACGCGATTTGAAGCGTGTCGTGTAAGACGTACCTACGAATCCGAGGTCTGGCGCGTCCAGCTCTGGCTCTGCGATTTCGGCTTTGACACCGCACACGACGGTAGTCTTTCCCATGCGCACGAGGGCTGATCCGTCGGCCGTGGATATCGAGCCTGTGGCCGATGGATTGGACTGGTCGCTGCAAAACGAGACACTCACCGACGTTGACAAACACGTCTCGCCATTCGTGTGGTTCACGTCCATCTGTTCTGACACCCTCAGCCAGAAATCGGTCGAGATAGGCGTGTGGATGGAGCCGTTGGAAGATTTGCGCGCGCAGTGTTTGTGCCGACATGAAGGTGATGTTTGTCGGACTTTGGTTTGTGACTCTCTAGTACGACTCTAGTATGTCCAAGAAACCGCACGTCGACGACGACTTGGATGATCTTGACGGTCAGTACTTTACCACCCGAGCCTATCTAATCACCATTTTTCTCAGATGTCCTCGAGAATTGGTCGACGTCCTCAAGTGTGCCGGCATCGTCACCACCGCGGCCGGATGCAGATGCGCACGAGGCGCTGATGAGCGAACTCGCCAAGGAAATGGAACTGGTCTTTAATGGGTTAGGGAAAGGCTCACACTCGGAGCAGCCCGATGGGGCCACGGCCTGGGAGGCCATGCTCGTCGAGGAGATGAAGGCCATGTCGGGTCCGTCTGATGCGCACGACGCCTCATCTTCAAATCCAAACGAATTCCTTTCGCGCATTCACTCGACGATGAATAAGCGCAAACAACGAGAGTCGAGTCTCAAATCGGCCGATCCAACCGCTAACGGTGGCGACGAATCTCTCGATTCGCTGCTGCAGGATTTACTTGCCGGTGACACGGGAAGCGAGGAAGAGATACACGGCATGTTGGAGACGTTGATGGGTCAACTCATGAGTAAGGATGTGCTATACGAACCATTGAAGGAATTGCACGAAAAGGTAGGTGACCGCACCTCGCACGTACCGTGATTTGACGAGAACCGCGCATCGATCCAGTTTCCCGGCTACCTCACCGAACATGCAGGCGCCATTTCACCTGAAGATAAGGCACGATACGTGGCGCAAATGTCGTGCATTAAGCGGTTGCTCGCTGTATTTGAAGACAAGATATATCGTGACGGCGACGAAAAGTCCCGCGGAGAGATCGTCGATCTTATGAGCGAGGTACTACTCCGGTCTCGGTTTGATTCGTTACTCATGTCGCACCGACAGCTGCAATCGCATGGATCGCCGCCAGCGGAGATTATGGGTGCCCTTCCCCCTGGCTTTTCCTTGGGGGAAGACGGGCTTCCAGATGCCCCGGACGGGTGTAATATGAACTAGAGGCCCTCCAAATAATGCTTGTATGCAAGATGTAACTTAGTACTTTGATATCTGAGCGGAGTCCAATTTTTGCCTTACAATTCAATGTCCAAGTGGTTTTCTATCCCTTCAAGGCGCACAATTTCTACGGCCACAAAGCATCGTGTTTCTCTCCGACACTCTCAAGCCGCAAGTAAAGTAGCAGACGCGTTCGTTCCAGCTGGGACGAAAGACACGGTGGTCGTCGAGGCTTTTCCAGGTATGCCGTTGTCCCGGCTCACCCACTAGACTCACAAGATATCTTGCAGGACTCGGAGAATTGACGCGTGCCTTGCTGGAGCTGCCAAGGGAACGGATACGCAAGCTCATCGTCTTGGAGCACCATGAACCGTTTTTCAACGACCTTCGGGTGCGTCAGTAACTTGTACCGTTTGTGCAGCACGTCGAGTGCGTTTAGCGTCTCCAAGAAATAGATTCACGTGTACAAGTCCTCCCTTGGGACGGATACACGTGGAGTACTTATACCAATCTAGAAGGGGAGGGACATCTGCGCGACGTTGAGCCCTCCGGCTGGCAAGCATGTGCGTCTGCTTCGTCCTCGCGGAAATACGCCAGCTCAATCTTCTGTGTCTAGCTCATCCTTCCCTTCAGTTCATTGCCCACCTCCCAACCTCCATATATGGCGAACAGCTCATCGCACAGTTGCTGCGTCTGATCCCGGACAAGGGTTGGTTATTTCGTTATGGGCGAGTTCCGATGAGCTACATCATGCACGATTTCGTGTGGGAGGTACGCCGACGGTTATTTTCGACTTTGTAGCCCTCACGCGCCCCCACAGCGTATCTCGGCGGATACAAATTGCTACGACAAGTTAAAACATCGGTGCAAGTTGTCTGTCATCGCTGAAGCTGTTGCCTCCTCTCGGGAGGTTGTTCCTCCAGCCGTCCTCCAGCCGTACGAAGAACACTTTTGGCCCCCAAGCATCGGCACCGCTGAAGGCCGGTCTAAGAAAAACCGGCAAAACCGAAATATGGTGGCCGTCACCATGGATCCACTAGTCGATCAGGTCCTACTTGCATTACTCTTTTTCCGTGTGGGCTCACACACTTGACACTAGATTATCGACAAAGGACTCGTTGACAAATGGGACTACTGCCTACGCAGACTATTCGTTCTTCGATCAACACCTTTGGAGCGGGCTATCTCGTATGTCACAGCCCGTTTAGTCTTGGTTACTACTCATGGGCTGCTAGTAATCTCGCCCCCGGCGCGTCGGCTTTGATGACGACGCTTGCAGACGGTTTCCGTTCTGGTCATCATTCCCTCGATATTTCCAAGCCAGTGCGTAAGATGGACGCAAAGGATTGGGGAATTCTCGTGCAAGCATTCGATGCATGGCCGTTTGCACCCGATGTTGGTTCATTCCTGCGGCTCTCTCACTCAGCATGCTAACTTCTATCCAGGATTTGCTCATTTCAGATTCCTTTTCTCGTGACTCTAAAATTTGACACGTTTAGTGGTTACGCGTTGCTGGTACCGTGCGACGGTAGTTCCGCAACGTCCTGACAGCGTCTGTCGTTCCAGGGGGTATTTCCCGCCCACTGCGTTTGAATACATCCTTGCCTTTACAATACATCATTCGCAGGGTTGTAACCAAGGCCAGAAGAACCCGATGGGCTATATTTCATAACTCATCAATACACTTTCGGAGTTCAGCCGCCTTGGTCTTAAATAAGTCTATCTGTCTCCGTCCATCAGTCAAAAGCCTATCGTAACTAAAGTTGATCTCTTTTCGTATCCACTGTTCTAACGACATTGTCCTCTCGTCGTGTGTCAGCGACTCGGTGTTTGGGATTGTGGGCTGCCGAGTCGACGATATGATAGAATCTGGCGGATGCAAAGGAGAGTCAGGTCGGGCATCAGATTTGCTCGGGGCATCAGGAGTAAGCCGGGAATTAGGTTCGTCGGGTAATGACTGTACTGAACTATTCATGGGTAGTTCCGCGACGGTGTGCGGCTCAGAGGTATCAATTTCCATAGCGTCAGGGGCAGATTCCTCTTGTTCGCGAGCAGCTGGCTGATCAGGCGACTGGGAGCGCTGTGAGATCGGGGCAGATGCTTTGCCGGATTTACCCCGAGTTGCTTTAGTCTTGCGCCGAGATTTGGAGGGGGCGGTCAAGTGTTTCAATGACACAAGGAAAGGACACGCAGTCCCAGATTTACTGTCTCGGGCACAGTGTTCCTGGCTTGTAAATTCAGTCAAGTCATTAGCATAGAAACTATGGGACATACACGGGATCATCCTGTCTTTCCCAACCACTCAGCGCAAGATTGCAATACAGACACGTCACGGTGTCATCTCCGGCACCTTGTGGTGTGTATACGAAGCCGGCTTGGGCCATCTAGATGAGATTTCAGATCAAGTAGCGTACGACGCTACAGATAGTTTACCTTGATGGAGGTCGCGCCGTGACCCGGTTCGTGGTCGTGAGGCCACCAGTCCTCGCCAAAAGTTTCCAACCGCGCTTTCTCCATTGCTTTTGTAGAGGGTATACGCTGCTTGTTATGGAATACGAAGCTGTCACGGAGTAAGCATCAGGAACGTTGGCAGCGAGTGTGCCGTACCGTCCATCGTCATCCAGGTCTTCGGTTAAGCCACACCGAATTACCGCCCATGCGCACGAGGACTTGCACTTGGCGTAATGTATCTCAAACGGATCGTCGCTTTCGTCCCAGTCGCTGAGCTCCTTTCCGCACAGAAAACAGGCAACGCTGTCTTTATCGTCCCAGCTGGGACTGAAGAAGAAGCCCGCTTCGGCGAGGGTGTTCGGATTTGCCTTGAAGCTGGGGGGATGGGGCCACTTGACAGAGGCCGTCGAGGACGACTTTTTCGAACGCTTGACTCGTTTAGCCTTGCCGAACGAATCGATCCTGGCCTGGAGGGATTGCATCGCGTTCAAGTGCGGATGATCACGTGATGCCGACGACTTGCGGTCGGTCCACTTGAGTTGGTGTTCACATGGCATCTACCCCGATCCGAAATACCAGGACGTACGCAGGGTCGTCTCGCTCGTTCCTCGTCGCTCTCCCTGTCCCCGACACCGATCCCCTTCGTGCCATCGAGGACGACAACGAGTCTTATTCTGACTTGCGCACCCGTTGGGGAATTGATATATCCGAAGATGACCCACCTCTGGACGAGCGAAGATCAGGCCCCAAGCCATTACGACGGCACTCGTCACAAGTCTCCCAAAGCTCTCTTTCTACCGGCTCCATCAACGACCTCAAGAGCATCACAGAGCTCAGAAGCAAGGGCGAAAACAGGCGGTTCTTGGACGACGTAGGCTATCTATTCGAGGGCCTCGATGGCTCGAGTGCAATTAGCCTGCGCAGGGCGAGGTGCGTAGCTAATCGCTCTTACCGGCATCGGTCCTGATGCGCGGTCCCAGCGCCTTTGAAATCGTGAACAAACTCTGCGACCCCGATTTCAATCGGCGGGCAAAGACCTCGGATTTTTACATTCGCACTTGGAATAAATTTAGGGAGGCACGGGGTGGCACGGGTGACAAGGTACGTTCGCCCCCGAGCCTCAACTATCACTCTGCAACTTTCACTAGATCTTCGACGTCACCATCGCACTCTTTGCTGCGCTGGCTGCAAGGGACCCCCGCATACTCGTCGACGTGGCCCATCAGAAAGAGTTTGTATCCACTTTGGTAGAAATTTTGGGCTCGCTTGACCATGGGAAGGATGCACTTGCTTTGGTTCTTGCGGGTCGCTCAGATAAGGACCTCAAGTCACAGGGTATCCTGCGAACAGAGGTTACTGCCGTAAGCACGATTTTTGGACTGGGATTGCACAGAGCTGAGATGCGGTCGAGTAGCTCAAGTCGCTCGCAAGATTGGTGTCAAGAGAACCGCAGCTGTCTTCCATGACCCAGGTTTGTACCAGGTCGAGTCGCCGTATAGGCTTGCTCTCATGAAACTCAGCCTTCGGCACGCTTCTTCGTTTCCCATGCATTGGTTACCTTACCGCCATCCCTTTTGACACTCCAGTACCTGCCCACACTACTTGTGAGCTTGAGGGCCGAGCTCAGCCTCATAGAGCCACGCATCACTGCTTATGAATCTGGCCTCCCCCTGCTACCGCCGACTGCCACTAACCAAGGGGACTCGCCGTCGCTTTTCCACATTGAAGCGTGCCTCCGGATTCTAGACTCGTACCTCCTTGGACATTGGTCTCCCGCTAATCCCACCGACGACCAATCTCCGACTGCGCTCTCGCACCTGACTGGATTCTCTTCGGAACTCATATTGCTATGTGTTGCTTCGTCGATCTTAAAGGAGAGCGAAGGAAACGTAGACATAGGTACATCCGTGTCTCGGACACGCCGATGTTCGCTAACAGTTCATCAGCGCAAATGTCTTTATGCAGTGCAATGCGCGTGCTTACCCTTTTATCACACGACGATCCCTGGTGGAGCGACATAGCCTTGGAAGTGCCCCATGCACTTCCATTCGCTGCCATGACCGTGATGCAATCCCAAGAAAGGTGGTCAGAATCTTGCCGCACAGAACCGCACCTCAAGTCCGTCGAAATATTTGATTTACTCTGTCTTGCTTTAGGATTGGTTATGAATTGGGCCACACTGAGTACAAATATCGCCGTTCTTTCTAGAATCAAATGTAAGACCTTGTTCTCTTACTGGAACGACCACTCACAAATTCGTCAGCTATTAATCCCACGTGCCCTCGATCGCGTCTTTGCGCGCG
>JBBPUC010000335.1:0-25008 GCA_038094375.1 Tubosaeta aff. heterosetosa | reverse complement strand
ACTTGAACGGAGACCAGAACTAGACTAGATTAGGACTCAACCGAAGTGCACTACCCCTACATGCCAATGCTGTTCGCTGGCGTTGAATGCCAAGGTTCAAATGGCCTAGAACCGTTCAAGAATAAATCCTATCATGAAGGCTAATAGAGGGGCAATTCAAACCACGTGTCGCATTTTAGTTCTCTTGTGAGGCTCCATCTTGACTAGTTCTGAACGAACCGACCACAACGCGTGTCGACCCAAGTAGAGTCTATCGCCGACGGCGGTGTTTGAACGGCGCGGGATATTAAGACGGAGGAACGATATGATAGAAAGGTCATCTCAACAAAATGTGTCCGCGGAGTCGAATGTACCTTACAGCTACTGCCCACGCCATTTGCATTGGCTGAGACAAGCCAGGGTGATCGTCCGCAGCTACAACGGCATGAGAAGAACAAAGGCAGTGAAAGCGAGAAGCATTCAACTACAACGTTGCCAACCAACTCTGCCTCTTATATGCAATGCGCATGGAGGGGCTTGCCAATGCGAAACAACGTTTCCCTCGGAGTGGAGACACCGGCCAACGCGTTCCTGGACGTGATCCGTGCACAAACGCAAAGGTAACGCCGGGCCACAGTCAAAATGACGTCGGTCTCCTTTCCAACGCCGTTCCACCACCTACACTGAGCCCAACTGGGCGCATCATCTGCACGAATGCGATGGCAAAGGAAACTTTCCGTGCGCATCGGAACTCGCTCGCGCGCTCTCTGTCGGCTTGAATGTCCGCAGGTACACATGTCGGCTCTTTGGACCGGTCCATCCGGTACGGAGGAGAATAAGCAACGCTTGGAATTCATTTCCTTGCATGATAACGATGATGATGCATGAAGCGATCACCGGAATCAAGCATATGTGTACTGCAAGTGGGCGCCCATATTGATATCCGGCCATGCTGTGCGAATCATAATGGCGTCAGTCTTTTGCAACGGTGACGCACGATTCTGATATGCCATACCGCCGACCTACCGGAATCGAAGAGGCGGGAAGAAAAGCGAACGAGTCATGCACGTTGCAAAGGAAAGATTGCGTTTTAGCGCGGTGAAGTGGCTTCCTGTGTAGTGGTCGGCGGAAAGAAGCAAATAATATTGGCCCGTTCGTTACAAAAACTGCACGTTCTTCGCCGCGTTGGTGCAAGGGTGGTGTTTCTCGTTGTAGAGGCATAAGTACTATGTGGGTGAAACAGAGACTGGCGACCCTGTGTAGGTGCGCCCCGTCAGGCACGAATGATCGAGATCAATTTTGGCAGGGCACGAGCCTTGACGTATGACACACTGGGGCGGCGGCGCGCCGCTAGGCCCATCAAGTCGGAGGCGACTCTGATAGCCAGTAGCCACATACGACTGCAGTGAATTAGGCTGGTTTAGAGAAGGAGTCGGAGTCCGTTCCCAGGGTTGGGTTCGGGTGAGAGATACTGAGCTAACGCTGCAACGTGCACCGACGAAACCCCGAAGAATGCCATATGCGCCAGGAAGCGGGCGCCGTATACCCACTGCTATAGCCAGTTGGCTCATCGGGCGAGCATCTAAAACTGAACTGATTGTGTCGTGAGCCGAGACCTCACTGATTGTGCTTTCAAGGCTTTTCAGCTGTGACAAGCAGTTGCCAGGCCGTCAAGGTTGGGTGGTAACGATTAATCTGTAACGTGATTCAGATCTATGGACACATCACGACCCTTGATATGTGTACGTCCTACATGCTACGACTAGCTCAAATCAACTCGATGAATGATCCACACAGAAGGAAGAAGGGAAATCATTCGTGCTGCTACACTTTGAAACAACGCTAGCACTGCCAATTTGCGACCTTGCCCACTTCTCGTTGACAACTTGCCACACAAGAGCGGAACCAGAATGCCACCGATCGAATCGCGTGTCTTGTCAGTGATGTAAAAAAAAGTGCAAGTCCGCGCTCCAATGTATACGTATCGTCAAGTTCGGAAGACCCACACGCTACGCTCAGAAGTGGACACATAATATTCAGCGCATACACTGGCCTGTTGCATATAATAAATCGGTGCTGCATCCTGGAGGGGGATATCGTGATGAATCATGATGCCATAGTCTCCGTGTCGGAAGAATCTGTGGCAACGCTCCCATGACCTCATCCGATATCGTGATAAGCGGCTCTGCCTCCAGGTTCTCCGAGGAAACATACCGAACCAGTCTGCGGGGAAGCAGATCTTGATAGATATCAGGCAGAACTCGAATTCAAGGCATGTGTTTCATGTCTTTTGTCGAGGGTATATCAAACACTAGCTTGATATGAATGGGAGACATGATGGGGTCATGCCTATAGATTAGAGGCTGAAAGTCTGAAAGATATCATTCCATGTCAAATCGGGGTGTCGAGCGTTGGTTGCATTCGGCCATCTCCACTCCCCAATCGCATAATCAAGCCAGCATCCGACGCAGAACATCGCCCAGTTTGGCAGGGGGGGAGCGATACGATCAGACAAAGGTGTTCTTTCGCACCGGGCTTCCGCGAGATCGCACGAAAAAGTGAGCACTTCGGCAGCTGCCAACCGAAAGTGTGGTGATTCTTTGTTCATATTTCTCGTACTATCCAAGGTTGAACGTCCTGTCAATGTCTAACTTACGGCGTCATGGGTATTCAGATCATCCCCTGGCCTTAAAAGGCGGGCGCGTTCCCATCCAGACCCTATTCACAATGTTAGTCAGTTCAACGGAGCAATCAGACTTTGACCCGTGTTGCCTGTGGATAAGCGTTCAAAAAGGGCTGGCTCAAGACAACCCAGGGGTCAGGGCAGGAGTAGGGGCTACCCTGGCGGCTTCCGCGATTTTTGCGTGATGCGGGTTGCCGTCTGCAAGAACCGATGGGAAAACGGTCTTACTCTCGATTATGGCTGGGGTGATGGGATGTGAGTGATTATCGACCACGCTCAAACGCCATGGAAGCCACGTCTGAGTGAGGAGGGCCTCGAGGGCAGCTGGCTTGATATGCGAGGCAAAAGGAAGGAGTAGTTAGTGAAATGAATCTGATTCTCCGCGTGACATGTGGGGAGAAGTCACGGGGAGTTTGGAAGGCGGATGTGGTGGGTAAGCAGGTAGCGCGAATGAGTGCGGAATCGGACCGAGTCGGGGAATGGCAGATTAGTATGATCAAGTTGTAGACAGTAGAGCTGCTGTCAGCGTTTGACGAAGAGCTCTCCACGTCGGACAGGAAAAACACTTGAAATGCTATCCGAAATGAACGCACTCGGACGGATGACAGATACTCGGCCGAGAGGTCAATAGCCTCATGCGCAGACGAGTTCCGGTACACAACGTTCGCCTGAAACCGGAATAGGTCGAGAAAGGGAGAATTTTACGGAACCGAGGTCAAAAACGACGGAACTAACGTTCTAGGTCACGGTAGAGTGTTCAACCGTGGATCGGGTCCAAGACTTGCGAGAGGACTAGAACATTGTAGGAGAGTAGGGGTAGGTGGCTGTGCTTGGCTGTGCTGAGCCGAGCCAGTTCAAACTACAAGGCTGGCAGCGCATTTCAGTGCGACGTTTGACGGCGCTGCATGTGAAACTGCCTGGGTTTGTGTCATCGTCCGTCTGGCATAAGAGGAGGGGTGAAGGGCATCCACAGAGTCAAAGCTGTGAACATCTTCACTTGGTTCGATCACACGCGATTTGTCAAGAGCTGATCTCGCCGTCCTCGAGGCAAGCAAGCGAAGACATACGAGAGTGGAGAGCACTTGGTTCGTTCCCACGGTGAGTTTTCCATTGTTTCATTCCACGGAGGTGCAGTTTATTTGGCGGTGCCAATAATAAACAATTGATGTGCCGCGCCGGCACGGTGTCAGGTCCCAACAAAATTATTATTTATTTATTTTATTTTCTTCGGGGATCGTGCAGGGACTCGGCGATTTATATACTCACGCATTTCTCTTCAGCAGTGCTTCCGAACGATTAGCCTTCCACCCAACCCACCATACCTCAGCGCCACCCTTCGTCCTATGGCCACTGTGCACGGTCCAGTTATCGCTGGTCATCCATCGCCGTTCAGGTCCTCGCACAACGCCTCACATCCCCGCGTCCCTTTCCAGCCGGTGAGTATCCCCCCCACCCTGTCCGGTATTTTCCTCATCAAGTACCCCAGGTACCCTCTACGAAGCCCCCGTCCACTCAGCCCTCGTCTAGTCGTCAAGACCCGTTCTACGGTCACGAGCAGACGTCCAAACTATGTGCCAGGTTTATTACCCACCTTTTTGCGTGCCCCGAGTATCCCCCCTCGTCTTCCAACTCGACAGTCAAACTTCCGCATTTCATAGCCTACGCACTCCACAGGACCAAACTCCACGCGTCGGTCACGTTCGCGGCCCTTGTCCTGCTTCAACGTCTCAAGGCACGTTTTCCGACTGCTCGGGGCTCTTCGGGTCACCGTTTGTTCATTTCGGCGTTCATGCTCGCGTCCAAAGTTATTTGCGACGACACGTATTCGAACAAGTCGTGGTCTATCGTCGCTCAGGGCATGTTCCAGTTGCGGGAGATCAACCAGATGGAGCGGGAGATGTGTCAGTATCTCGAGTGGGAGCTCAACGTCGACCCAGGAACGCTACGCGAGTTCGAAGAAATGATCCGCAAGGATTTCGTCGGTCCTGGTCCATATCCTACTTACATTCTCCCGTCAACCAAGAAGTCGACGCCGCCGCCTACCACAAATCCGTTCGCGGCAGGGTCGTCTACGTCGCCCTCGCCGTCTTACGGACAGCGGTATCCGTCGCCCCCAAAGCCGGTTATCACCGCTCCCCCGAATCCTTCGACGGCTTACATGACTCCCCCCACTACCCCCGACACTCCCTCTCCATCGTATACACCCTCGACTTCCCCTGCGTCGTCAGCCTCTCCCCCTACTCCTCCTGGGATCGAGGACTACACTGCAAAAATAGTTTCTGCGTCGTCATCACCTGGCCTGTCGAAAGTGGAGGCCATCCCTGTTGTCATTCATTCAAAAACCAAGATGTTTGCTTTCGCTTCGCCAGCGGTGTGGTAATTGTTCACTATTGTAGCTCACATTATTCGCCTAGAACTATCGTCTTGAAGACGATACCTATTGTATACTCGCCGACTTTACTGCTCTCCCAGGTCGCCCGCCGATTATTTAAGGACCTATCTATACCCTCACCATGCTCTCGCCTTGCGGTGGGCGACTTGGAGTTTCGTTGGCGACGGACTCTGCTTCATCTCACATTGGGCCTTATTACTGCATCCTCATGTTGTGTCAATAGCTGCATACAGTTTTTCGTAGGCATATGTACAGTATAAAGAACAAGTTTTGTTGAATACAAGAAAGTCTCAGAGTGTTTTGTGTGTGCATGTGGGCACCGCGTGAAACATGGCAGCATGGTAAGTGCGTTATCTCCAACGCCATGGAATCAATGTTGGGTTTCCAAACACATTGAAGACGATGGTACAGCTGATCAGCAGCGTATCAGCCCAAGTCGCACATGCGAAAGGGATCACTCCCTTTGGAGAGCTCTCAAACCGACTGCCAATTCGGGAGGCTGCGCCATTAAACTCATCAGACGTTTCTGTTGGAACTTGCCTCTTCCGGTCGTTTATCTCATCTCGCGCCATCGCTTGGCACGTCCATCAATTACGGACCGGCGCGTGCTCCCCCCAAATCAATAAAAAAAAATTTGGTAGGCGGTGGGCAGATCCTTGATGGGGTTGTGTTCGGCTCTGCACGACCCTTTTGTGTCGTTTCACTTGAAGACGCAGCTACATAGCAGACGCTTTGTCGACGCAGCCATCACAGCCATATGCGTATTAGTACGGGAAATGTTTAAGCGGGCAACGTTGTTGGTTGGAGTGGTCACGTTTCCGTGTAGATATGAATTCACATGCAGTCAAACCGACTCATTGTCCACCGATTACAGAAAACCCCCTTGATGTAATGCAACCGATACCGCATTGTGCCCACCTATCTCTCTCGTAGCGAGGAACACGCGATCGCCTCATGGCCCTTCTACAATGTATTTGCGGTTCATAATCACGACCGACCTCCATTGCATTCTTGCCGTTTTTGTTGGCCAGGCGGCAGGTACTAACCTTGTCTTTCTCATGGGTTGGTGTCGAACGCGCTGCATAAAGTTTAATGCCAACGGCGCCAATGTAATGGTGGGCTCCTTTGACGGGGCCCGGACTCAAGGTCAACCCCGCAGTGCTGGTTCTCGCCACAGAACTCGAACGGGATATCAGCTTCTCCTTGATTTACCCACAGCTCGTTTGCTGTCGCTCCTCTGCATACAGAACAGTCCTCTCAGTTGCTGTCATTGGGTTTGATCTGCAACTTTTTTGCCTTTGCTGTGTGTGTATACATGGTTCATATCACTGGGGGCCGATGTTGATTCGATCGTTGTTCGCCACACCGTCCGTTTCTTGTTCGAACGACTGTCTCTTACCAACAGTTGAAACGGCGATGGAGAATGTGGATACCTTGGCGACGGTCGACAACGACGATCTTGCGTCCTGCGGGAGTCGCGCAGAACAATGGCGGCGTCCTGTGGACTGGGGTTCTCGCGCTGGCACAGCAATTCCGCTTTACAACGTCCGCTCGTAACACAGGACCAACCGTTCATTCTTTTTTTTTGGGGAGTCGCCTGTGCACGGCGGGTTTGAATCAGAATCATCGTACTGAGTCAACAGTGAGAACTCAGAAACTGTACCCAAATCCCAAATCTTGTTGATCGCAGCTCTCTGGCATGATGTAGCCACCGCGTGTGCGGGTGCGCCTTTGACCCACTCGATGCGGAACACTTTTAACTCCATTTCTAGCCTCACACAGGTCCCAAGGTGATCAAACCCATTCCCTGGCCAGAGCTGTCCCGCGAACACAGAATGCACGATATCAACACGCTACCTTCTGATCTCAAGCATGGAGTCTAATTTGGGGAAACCAGCTATCAGCGGGATATCTTTTTCTGACGCTATCGTAGACGACTCGGAGAGCGAATCCGTCATCTAAACGCCGGGCATGACCTAGGATCAGCAATAGCTCTTCCCGCACGCGCATCACGCTCGTATGCCATCCTGATTTGCCAAGCCCCCCTTTCCTCCAGAGGGTTGGGGGTTGTTTGTTATAGATAGCCTCCACCCTCGATGGTACTGATTTGCCAAGCCAGTATGCTGCGGGTGTGCAAGCGATCCGCACACGATCACACGTTTGTCTAATTATCATCTGGGTCACTCCTGACGGTGCTCCCCGTGTGTTCCGCTCGCCATCGCCAGCCCCTACCACACCGCCGGTGATCAACCGTCATCAGGATCACGAGGCGGTCGGATCACCCCCACGGACCCCATGATGATTATGTCGTGCGACGGTGTGGCTATCCAAGCGCAGTCGGCCTATTTTCATTTTTAGAGTTGCCTCGGCCGTATATTGTAGGTTTACGCCGGTGTGGTGTCCAGGCGTTCCAACTTGGTGCACCTCTGGTTTGTTCCTTGTCGCCAGACTCTTGGTACCGCTTTTTGTGTTATCATACCATCATGGGTAGCCACGTTCCGCAAGCATGAGACTCATAGATGCCACTGATGAGATAGATAAGTGCCACATGTGGGCGTTGGAGTAATCCTGCAGCATGAAACCTCGTGATATGTCAACGCCGCTTGCTGGAGAGCCACTGCATGATGCGTGATCCAGGAGTACGCAGCATGACCCCACCAGTTGGGCATCACACGTTCATTATGCCGAACCCTCCATTCTCATCCTCGAAGCTCTTGTATATGATCCAGGCATCGACGTACTCTTCCCCCGGCCCGTCTGTCCGTTTCAGTCTACCCGCCTTGGGTATCAGCCCTGCCTTGACGAACCCCAGTTTTTCCCATAGCCTGTGCAACACGCCGTGTCAGCCAGCCCAAGGGATGATGGAAGCAGGACGGACCGAACGCTTGCCACGTTATTCACGTACACCAAGTTAAACACGCTGGCCTTGTAACCCAGCTGCGGTGCGTAATACAAATACGATCGCGCGAGGACACGACCATACCCACCTCCTCGATAGGATGGCGGGACGACGAAACCCGCGTTGCAGATCTAGAATGGAGACGTAGTATCAGTGACTCTGAACAGGTTGCTCATTTCCGCCCACTACCCAGATGGGTCGACGAGGCGACGGTGGACACTTACGTGTGAGGAACGCCCTGGGTAGTTGGGCTTCACCTAAGGTCGATGGTCAGCTGTCGGCATGTGCGCCGAGCCACTCGACGGGCCCAAGGTCCAAATTGAAATTGAAAGAGGATCACGCACGTAGTAAACACCGACGAGGCAGGCATCCCAAGATCGACCGGCGCGTGCCGTGTCGAGATCGACTGCGACCTCTTTTGGGGCTGGTTCTGGCGTGCCATTCCCGACGACGGCGATCACGACGTCTGCTGCGAAAAAGTAGGCCTTGAACGCGTCTGGGTCACGCATGTCCTCTTGGGGATAGGTGAGTCCCTTGTCGACCTCGTCTGCAAAGATGGCATGGAGGTGATCGAGCAAACCCGGGTCGACGATCGCGAGGTCGATGTGGAAGAGGGTGAGGACGGCGTGGGGGTCGGATGGATGGGCCCAGACTGTGGTGGGCAGGTAGGAGGACTGCTTGAGACGAGCAAAGGCACCGTAAGGAGACATCAAGTCGAGTTTCCCAGGCTACGATGTCAGTGTATGCAATCGCAAAACACATCTCAAACTGCTTGCAAACCCATCGCGTGCGTTTCTCAGCCAGACCCAGTCGCCCACCGCTTTTCGTCGGCGTCCAAGGACCACAAGGCAGCGGCAAGACCTTTCTCACCTCCCGCCTTCGTTCGCTGCTTGCAGAACCGCCCCATTCGCTCTCTGTAGCTGTCCTCTCCGTAGACGACCTCTACCTACCCCACGCAAGATTGACGGCGCTCTCCGCGGCATATCCACGAAACAAATTGTTGCGTGGCCGTGGACAGCCAGGGACACATGACATCGAGCTCGGGCGTCAGGTCCTCCATGCACTCAAGACGATCAACGACGATGCTGGACCGGGCCAAGTGGCCTTGCCTGTGTTTGACAAGAGCTTGTTTGACGGCGAGGGCGATCGTGCGCCCGACGTTCAGCTCATACACGGACCGGTTGACGTCGTCGTGCTCGAGGGTTGGTGTCTCGGGTTCTACCCCGTGTCTCGGGATGCGATCGAGGAACGGTGGCGACAACCGGTGGCCGGTCTTGACGAGTTTGATATGAAAGCATTCGTCTCGCTCGAGGACGTGCTTGCCGTCAATGAGTTGTTGAGACCGTACGCTGGATGGTGGCGCGTATTTGACGCATTTATTCAGGTACGCATGCAGAATGTTTGCGTCTGGTGTTGACCGTGATTTGTATTTCGTCGCTAGATCAGAGGACCATCGTCGTCGTACGCGATCATCTATCGCTGGCGTCTCGAACAAGAGCAGCAGATGAAGGCTAAGAATGGGGGAAGAGGCATGACGGACGCCCAAGTCAAGGCGTAAGTGTTCCTCTGGTTTGTGTTACTGTCACTCACTATGCGCAGGTTCGTGGACCGCTATATACCCGGCTATGTCTTTTTCGGAGATGGGGTCACAAGGGGAACAACGGGTGAGGACGGGGGGGAGTTGCCTCCATGGCATGGTCAAGGTCTGGTGGTCGAATTAGACCAGCAACGAACGCTTCTCAGCACCTGCCAGTTCTGAGACCAGTACGTAGTATTGCAAACAAGACCGATTAGATGCTAATGATGACCAGTGATCGCTAATGTCTTCTTGGGCCGGGGTCATCAGCGTGCCAGGGTCATCTCCTCGACGAGCAAACGACACACTCTGTAAACAACGCACCATATTCTATTCGGCACGGCATCTTCCTGTGATCAATTCCACCCTCCTTTGCAACGTCATGGCATGCGTAAGTGGGGCGAGAGGAATGCGGCATGACGTTGATCCTCCAACTTATTTCAAGGACTCAAGGAAACTACGCCTCATATCTTGCGAAGTTGATATATAAAAGGGTCTCTAGACGGGTCAGCACAGATTTCGATCTCGCTTTACTTTTGTTCGCTATTTTATCATTATACATTCCCAACCGTACTCCGGGAACAAGTCGTCGTCTCATTAAATTTTGACCTCAGGTAGTGACATTACTTCAGTGAGTATCAGCACGGAATTTACTTTTCTCCATTAATGAGGTCTCTAGATAACGCGTCCGACAAGACCATGCGGCCCGAGTCTTAGGCATGGGTAGGACCACAGAGGATATTTGCACTTGAGAGTGCATGTATCCTTTGTGGACCTGGCCTGAAAGTGGCGACTAGCCCTCCTGAGGTCGTCGTCAGAAAGGAGTGAGAACTATGTATCCCGATTGGTAATACCTCCCAATGCTGATATCTGCGATCTTGATAATGGAATAGATTCGATACTGCATCGCCCTGGCTCACCTTCCTTTAATGCAGGTGGTAGCCGTGAATATTATTGTGAGGGATAATTGTTGACCAAAGACAATATTGAGAAGTTGGCCCCACTCGGTTGAGAACGCTCGATAAACAGCTTCATTTCCTGTCACCACTGACGCAGGTAGTCATCGATTATCCCTACTCTAATCTATTTATCGACAACATGTGGTAAGTAATAATAAAAGGTATTCCACACTGAACATATATAGGATCGATTGATCACTGTGCTGACTCACTTTCAGGGCCTTTCGGGTCGTAACCTACAACAACCAAACGAAACCTTTCTTAGCCCAAGCGTTCCCGTACCGCCGAATGCCAAAAGAAAGCCACTGAAATGCTGCCCACGGTGATTATTCCGTGAATCTTGGCGAGGTTTTCAGCTCAAGTCATTGCAAAGGACGCCGTGTCCTTGGCTTTCTTTAAATGTATTCTTGGTCAAGGAACACACGCATTTTGACCGTTTTTTCAGTGCATTTATTGTCCTTTTTTACGCAGGCCCCTTCCGAAGTCGGAGCTCGAGAATGCACACCAGGGTGGGGCAGATGGTGAGTATGGCCCGAACTGAGAACTCGTGGATAGCCTTGTATCCCTCACCCGCCGCGCAGATGAGTATTCGAACGCATGAAACCATATTACAACCTTGCGAATTTGATGCCCGCGCGATAAACAAGTAAAAGCGATACGGTCCAGAGTTCCCCTGCGTTATGGTACGCCACTCAACGACGGGATGAATGGGAGGACAACTATACAAGACATATCAGCCCTACTCCATGGCAATGGTGACAACGGGCCTGATATACCCGACTAAACATGCGCTGGTGTGCTTGAAGAAACACGTGTAGACGGATTTCAGTCCTGTTCTACGCCTCCGGCGGGATGGGAGCGCAACTTACCATGGAGCAGTTTACTATGTTGGCGGTTCACTGAGTCTGCTATGAATACTTTTTACTTGTGGTCGCTGGATGGACTCCATCGTTTCCAACACCGGGTTGTTTCCTGACCAAACAAACAATTAGTTGTACTACGTCTTAACTTATCCTCACGAAACCGAAACCGACCCTCACATCAGTGAACATGGATGCTGGGGATACCGTACTCGCTGCCAAGCCACATGCTCATGCAGCAAAGGGAACCGTACGTCCAATCAGTTTGTGGCACCGACACGTCTTGACTTTGCTTTCGGTATCAGCGAGACATGGATTCAATCCGTTATCGCAGCACGGGTATTCACATGTGCCATAATGCAATTCACCTATCTCTGCCCAAGTCCGGATTCGACTCTGAAGATGAGGACGAGCACGAAAAGGACCTTTCAACAGGAATATGCACTTGTGTGGACTGCCTCAGGCATATGCTCGCTACACGCAACCTGGCCGGTGATCTCGGAGATCACATGTTTGGCCACTTGGTGTCGACCGAGTTGGCTAGAGACATCTTTGCCGCGTTCATCGTTGATGGTTTTGTGCAAGTTCTCGAAGTTCACGATGAGCCTGTGCCTCAGACTCCCATCGATCCACACTCGGACATCGTCCACAACGCCGTTCAGCAGGCCTTTGAAGCTACCCTGGCACATGGCACCACTTCCCTGCCCATCGATGGTGACACACCCGGGGAGGAGGCGAAGAAAGAGAAGAAATACCTATTCACGTGGTGCACTTTTCCTGGAGAATCGCTCGGAAGAAATGAACTTGTATCTTTTCTTAACAACGTGACTGATCATGCTTTCGCAGTCGCGAAGTCTCGATTCCCGACAACGAAAGTAGAATTACAGCATCGTTTTGCGACCTCTGAAAATCCCGCCGTTTTGCTCACGTATGGGCTGGGCACGAGGTTCATCCAACCTGCCTTTTTCTTGTTGCCGATCGAAGCATTCCATGACAAGGCCCTAATGACTGTCGACGAAAGATACATTAATTTCTCCGCTTTCCGCCTTGTCGGTGCCTCAAACAAGCACTTTCCCAGAGCGGGCCTCGAAGAGATGGGGGACTATGCGGAGGGTTTGAAGCGCGCACAACCATGGCTATTCTTTGTACTTGGGATGTCGTTCTCACAGAACATGATGATCTTCTCTCGATGTGATAGCAGCGACTGGGAGCATCTTGCACTGGCTCTTTGGGACGGCCGCGGTAGCATCGAACTTATCCGAATTCTGCTTGGTCTCGTATTGGCAGGCGCCGTGGACCTTGGCCAAAATCCTTTTATCCAACTGGCAACTGAAGTACGCATATGTCAAACCGGTACTCCTCAATCCGACCTACCCAGCACAGTACCCTCGTCTGCAGGTTCCCCCATGGATGAACACAGCCCCGACGAAACTGCGTCTTCGACTTCCTCTCACTGTATAACCACTCCTCAGGAACCAACCGAGAAAAGACATTATGGCGAAATTGAGAATGGCGATGACGACAAGTATCAGCGAATGAAGAAACGTAAGACCGACCGCGGTACCGCTGATCCGGGAACACCCTCCCCAGCAGACTCCGATGGTCAGATATGAGCAGCTGATCTCCTGTCCATACTTTGTCACATTGGGCCGTATAGTATATGCTCAGTCCGCATACTTACCACCATCTGATTGTATAAGATCATAATTCTAGTCTTCTCCACGTTGGCCATCCCTGGTGCACGTCACATGGAATTATAAGGGATTACAATGAAATCTAACGGGCTTCAAAATGAACTATAATGGGTTGGCACTGACCCCAATCCGTTAAAATCACTTTGCTGCTCCTCTAATGAACTTGATATGATGAACTGACGAAGATTACCTAAATGGTGGTCGTAAACTGCCTTCAATGTGGCAGTCACTAAGGACTCATTAGCATTGTCCATCGACTTGTCCATCAAGGACAATCATTGTCGAAACGCAGGCTTCCACACCCGCGTTAGTCTCGTATAAGAAGGAGCTCTCGACGGTAAGACCTACTTCTTCCAGTGTCGTTATTCTCATTTTGTATTCCTTACTAACTTTGCGTGATGACCACTCAAACGCTGACAACAACCCTGAATGACACAGGAAACAAACAGTACGCGAGAATTGCGCGCGTAATTGTATGTTTCTTTCTCTGCGACATCGCGCCATGCTTATTTGCTACTCTAGCGCAACATGGATTTCCTCAGGCTACGCGGTAATGGAAATGTGATTGTTCCTGTCCGAACCCAGGCCAATCCATCTCCTATGAAACAAACTGCCTCTAATCGACAACCGGGCCAATCGCACACGCACGACACTATGGATGAGGCGATTAACCATGAGCTCGCAAAGGCAAGGTATCTCATTGATGACCTTGCGGACCACGTGTTTGGCCATATCGTGTCAACCGAATTGGCAAGAAATATTCTGCGCCAGTTTATCGATGATGGGACTGTTCAAGTTTTCGAAAGTAATGGAGAGAATGCCCTCGATCCTGGCTGTGAGGAAGTCAAGCTTGCCATCGAGCAAGCGTTCTTGGACGCCCGGAAACACGGCTGCATCCGTCTCGATGCCAAAAACAGTGGTATAGAGCAGGAGCTGCCCACCACGAGCGGGAATGTTAGCATGAGGAAGAAGGCGAAACGGACAGACTGGAAGGGAAAGGGAAAACAGAAACAAAAGATGTATTCAAGTGGAAGGACTTTCCATCGGAGCCTATCGACGAGGGTCAACTCGTCAAGTTCCTGAATGAGGTCACCGTGCTTTTGATTTCGCTCAGCCTACGTTCAACGACATAATCCAGAAACCGAAGAATTGCTTTGCCTCTCGCGAGGAAAAGCATCACGCAATGCTGTTGTCATACGAACCAGACGGGGAAGACACGCGACCTGATTTTCTGCTGCCACTACCAACGGAAGCGTTCTCAGACGATTTCAAGACCGTCGATCCAAAGTATCTCAATTTTACCGCAATGTGTCCTGTCGGCGAGGCGAGGAACAAGGATCTAGCCGCGGGGTTGAGCAGGTGCAAAGGTATGCGCGAGGCTTGAAATGTGCGCAACCTTGGGTGCACTACGTGCTCGCCGTGACGATCACGAAAGACAAGGCAGTATTTATGCACGGCGAGGGAAGCGGGACAGAAAGCCTGGAGCTGATGCTAGGGGATTGTTGTGGATGCATCGAGTTCATTCAAACCTTGCTCGGACTTGCGTTGGCAGAAGATGTTGATTTGGAGCAAAATCCGGAGGTCCGCCTCAGCTACGAACATGAACCTGCAAAGTGGGTCGTAATAGTCACTCTTCAACCTCGTCGAACGCGTCATCCTTTGCTACTGTTTCCAGGGCAAGGAAGACAAGTGATCTTTCGGTTGCGTCCTCATCCGCTGGGTCCGAAGGCAGATTCAAGGAGCCTCCTGTCTCTTCTCGTACTCGCAATACTTCTAAGGCACATTCGATTGCTTCCCACGCGCGCAGTACTTCATTAACTTCTAGTGCGCTTCCCAGCTCTGGCGTGGTCTGCGACTTGTCGACTGTTCTCCGCAAACAGGAAATCCTCACTTCTTCTGCGTCTTCAAAGAGAATTTACTCCAAGCTCGGTGGGGACGAAGATCAAATAACACGGCGAAAGAAACGCAAAGTGGTCGAAACGACAAAAGAGCAAGCGATTTTCTTCCCACTAAGCATCTATCGACACATGCTTAGGGGTGTATGGCCTGGCAAGATCTTGAACGAGTGCCGGACCTAGAAAAGGTTGTAAAGCGGCTTGAGGAAAATGAGCCTCATCCCAATGTGATTATGCCATTGAAGTATGTCGCCTCATCTGATATAGGATCAGTCAGTTGACACACTCTAGGATGTTACGCACAGAGAGAATTGATCACACAACCACCCTTGGTGCGATCAGAGGCTTCCTCGACGAACAGATAGGCCTTTTGGAGGTTGAAAATCGGGTTCTGACACTTTCCGCGTTTCAGCTGAAGCGACCGGTAAAATACTTTTGGGGCGTACATGATTTTGTGCAAGGGCTATGTGGTGCATTACTAGGTGCATGGATTCCTTGCACCGTTTCTGCCGTAATCGTAAACTGATACCACATGCAAGGTCATGTATACCGCACGGAAATTGGTATTCTGCATCGCGACATCAGCGAGAACAATATCATGCTCGGGGTCTATCCATGGGAGGAGAGAGGATCATTGATCGACTTTGATATGGCCATACTGCAAAACACTGAGAAGTCTCCTCGAATCAATCTGCCACGCAGGCTTATCAACCTGCTGAGAACATCCTTACCCTTCCTGCTGAACAGGCTGAGAAAAGGCACGTGAAAGTGCTGCGAACGGTAAGCGTTGTGCAGAATGTTGTACCTAGTTTTACTCATTGTCGAAAGGGTACTTTCCCCTATATTTCCTTCGGTATCCTCGGGATCAAAAAGCACACACATTTCGATGACATGGAGTCGTTCCTTTATGTCCTTTTGTTATTCTTTTTCTCCTATGCAGGCTAGATGCTCACGAAAAGGGATTCGTTCGGCCTATCGTATCTGGACAACTTTCCCATATGAGAGCTTGGCCTACGAAGTATGCCAAGTGGGCAGACGGCACACCAGAGGCCGTAGCTCACTCAAAGTGTTTTTATGTCACCAATAATGAAGGAGCCATGGAGCTGGATCAGAGCGTCGAACTAAACGATTGTCTCAAGGACAACTGGCCGGAAGCTCTTCATCACCCTATTCGCTTGTTGTTATGGTCAACCTTCACAATGTTCATGAAGAGTGCGCACAGAAGTTTCACATGCACAATTCGTGAAGATACTGGAGGATTGGTTGGTAAAACATTCCGCACTGGAGCACCAATATTCGAATTGTCCCGGCCTCAAGGATACTAGATAGGCTTGAGTTATTTCTCTACATAACATGGATTTGAGCATAAATATTGACCAATCGCCGCACTCGATCACGTGCATAAAGCTTTGAAAATTGTGCTCACGCTTCTCTTCAATTGATTCATCGAACATCAGGGAGAGCTTTGAGCTGATATATGATCTTCACTCAGAGCACACGCGACGAGTCAGTCAATCTTTTTCCTTCTGTTTTCACGGCTGTTGATATCAGACAGTTATCTCAGCGACCTCGTATTTTCACTTCTCTATCATTAAAATCGAGCCTTGCAAAGGCTGTCTACCATGTTGTCCACCATTCCTACCACGACACGCGTACTACCCTTTTTCAGCAGCCTAGTGCGTGCTCGTCACCCCTCCACCCGCCTTTTTTCCACAACCCAACACCGCTATCGCATCGCACCCACGAACCCTCTGCGTGCCGTCGCCGCACCAGCCGTCGGTTCATACACACCAAAAGATGGGGAACACGTCCTCAACTCCCCATCAGAGCTCGCCCGAAAATTATCCGCCAAAGTCCTCCCACAACTTGACCGCCCAAAGGTTAAAAAGGTTGTCGTTGTAGGCAGCGGTGGCCTTTCTATCGGACAAGCTGGCGAGTTTGACTACTCTGGTTCACAAGCTATGAAAGCCCTCCGCGAAGAAGGCGTGGAAGCCATTTTGATCAATCCCAACATAGCCACCTGGCAGACTAGCCATCAGCTCGCCTCTGAAGTCTATTTCCTTCCCATCACTGTGGACTATGTTGCATACGTTCTAGAGAAGGAGCGGCCGGATGGTATTCTACTTACCTTTGGTGGTCAGAGCGCTTTGAATGTTGGCATTGGTCTTGATAAGATGGGCATCCTTGATCGCCTTGGTGTCAAAGTCCTCGGAACACCCATTAGAACTCTCGAGGTTTCCGAGGATCGTGATCTCTTTGTGCAAGCTCTCAAAGGTCAGTGCTTTCATTTGATCTCAACCTGATTCTTATGTGACCTTGCGGCAGAAATCGACATCCCAGTCGCTCAGTCGACCGCCGTCTCCAGCGTTGATGCGGCCCTCGAGGCCGCGGAAAAAATTGGCTATCCTGTTATTCTTCGTTCCGCATTCACTCTAGGGGGTTTGGGCTCTGGGTTCGCAAACAACCCGGTCGAGCTGCGGGATCTCTCTGCTAAATCCCTTTCGCTCTCTCCGCAAGTTCTCATTGAACGCAGCATGAAAGGTTGGAAAGAACTTGAGTACGAAGTCGTTCGCGACGGCGCCGATAACACCATTATCTGTTGCAATATGGAAAACTTTGACCCACTGGGAACTCACACGGGTGACTCCATCGTCATCGCCCCTAGTCAAACACTAAATGATGATGAGTATCATATGCTACGGAGCGCCGCGATAAAGGTGATTCGTCATCTTGGCGTCGTCGGCGAGTGTAACATCCAGTATGCACTCAATCCCGAGTCGAGGGAGTATTGCGTGATTGAAGTCAATGCACGGTATGTATACTCAACTAGCTGGTTACCAAATACTTATGCACTGTCCAGATTGAGTCGTTCATCTGCATTGGCATCCAAAGCGACAGGATACCCTCTTGCCTACACAGCCGCCAAGATTGCCTTGGGACACACCCTTCCCGAATTGCCTAATGCTGTCACGAAAACGACCACTGCTTGCTTTGAACCATCTCTTGATTACATCGTGACCAAGATTCCTAAGTGGGATCTCGCCAAATTCAGTAACGAGGTCAACCGTGAAGTTGGTAGCGCGATGAAGAGTGTTGGCGAAGTCATGGCCATCGGCAGGACATTCGAAGAGAGCCTGCAAAAAGCCGTCCGTATGGTGGATCCCAGATGGAGAGGATTTGAAGTGGTCGGTGGGCTGAAAAAACTGGAGGACGGAGCCGAGTTGGAGCGAGCACTCAAGCGTCCCACTGACATGCGACTCTTTGCGATTGCGTACGCAATGTACAATGACAAGTACAACGTACAAGAAATCCATGACTTGACAAAAATTGACAAGGTATGTTTGTTGTAGTACTTCGCAGTGCCTCCCGTTAATTGATCTATCTTTCTAGTGGTTTCTTTACAAGATTGAAAACATCGTGAACACGTCGCGGGCCCTCTCCTCGCTAGGCAACCTCTCGGCAACTCCCCCCACCCTCGTGTCTACTGCAAAACGACAAGGGTTCTCCGATTCTCAGATTGCGTCGCTCCTAAATACCACGGAAGGGGACGTGCGCAACTTCCGTAAATCACAGAGTCCCCCCATCACACCCTTCGTAAAACGGATCGATACATTGGCGGCCGAGTATCCAGCTCATACCAACTACCTCTACACTACGTACAACGCGTCCGCGCACGACGTTACTTTTGATGATCACGGCACGATGGTTCTTGGCAGTGGCGTCTATCGCATTGGTAGCAGTGTCGAGTTTGATTGGTGTGCTGTCACCTGCGCGCGCAAGTTGCGAGAGATAGGCGATGCTGTGAATGAAGATGGGAAGAACGTTGGCGGAAAGACGATAATGGTTAACTATAATCCGGAGACGGTCAGTACAGACTTTGACGAAGCGGACCGGCTGTACTTCGAGGAACTGGGTTGGGAGCGAGTAATGGACATCTACGAACTGGAGGGTGCCAAGGGTGTAATCGTCAGCGTCGGTGGTCAGTCGCGCTGTTGTCTGTTGGTTAGGGCTGACTAGATGCTTCGTCGTCACAGGTCAACTTCCACAAAATATCGCACTTCGGCTCAAGGAGAGTGGAGTCAACGTTCTTGGTACAGATCCCTCGCAGATCGACAATGCCGAGGATCGTCACAAATTTTCAAGCGTCCTCGACTCCATTGGCGTTGATCAACCTGAGTGGACCGAAGTTACATCCTTGGAGGCTGCCAAGGAATTCGCAAACCGTGTAAGGTTGGTAAACACTGATCAATAGCATTTTCAGACCACCATACTGATCCAATATGCACAGTTATCCGGTTCTTGTGCGGCCCTCATATGTCCTCTCTGGGGCCGCTATGAATATTGTGCACGAGGAATCCTCACTTTCACACATACTCACTGCCGCATCTTCAGTTTCGCCTCTCCACCCTGTTGTCATCACAAAATTCATATCCAACGCTCAGGAAATTGACGTCGATGCTGTTGCTTATAAGGGCCAGCTCCTGGTACATGCCATCAGTGAACACGTTGAGAACGCCGGCGTCCACTCCGGGGACGCTACTCTTGTGCTTCCCCCTTATACATTGAACAAGGGCGACCTCGATAGGCTCAAAGACATTGCGTCGCGAGTTGCCCAAGCCTTTGAGATTTCTGGACCTTTCAATATGCAAGTGATCAAGAAGCCTGCATCCAAGGATAGTGCACAGGACGAACTCAAAGTCATCGAATGCAACCTCCGCGCCTCGCGTTCGTTCCCCTTCGTGTCCAAGGTGTTGGGGCACAACTTCATTGAGACGGCGGCAGCTGCGATCACTGGTGTGAACGTACCCGAGCCTATCGATCTGATGCAGGAGAAACGAGACTACACGAGCATCAAGGTTGCCCAGTTCTCTTGGACGCGATTGGGTGGCGCCGATCCTTTCCTAGGTGTCGGTATGTCCCTTTTTCTTCGTGCTCTTCTTATCTTTGAGTTAAGTTATTTGTGCTTAGAAATGGCGAGCACTGGTGAGGTCGCCTCCTTTGGTTCCGACGTTTACGAAGCATACTGGGCCTCACTGCTCTCTACGACCGGCTTTAAGCCTCCTCGCCCACGCTCTGGGGTTCTCATTGGTGGTTCGCCCAACACACCTGAACTCCCATTCATTGCCAAAACACTCCACTCGCTCGGTTTCAAGCTCTATGTCTCCTCACCCGCGGTCGAAGCTGCCTTGACTGCGATCCCTCATGTGACCTGCAAACGCATTTTCTTCCCTACATCGGACAAGCGTCGTTTACGCGAAGTGTTTGACGAGTACGAGATCCAATCTGTGATTAACCTTGCGCAAGGACGAGGCAAGGGACGAGAAGACGAGGATTACGTTGCACGCCGGAACGCGGTCGATTTCGGGCTGCCGTTGTTAAACAATGCCAAGTGCGCGGCATTGTGGGTGGAGGCGTTAAGGCGGAAGATGGGCGTAGATGGAAGAGGGTTGTTGGGCTATGAGGAGGGGAATATGCCGAGCGAGGTAAAGAGCTGGAGGGAATTTGTGGGGTGCAGGGCGTGAGTGGCTTCCTGACGCCTTGAACTTTTTTCTTGACGTAGGTGAGGATGAGCCGGTGGGAGTGCAATGTACAAGAGTATACGATGTGGGAGTTGAACGGTGTTTTAGATATTTTCTCACTGGAGATACAACATGTTGACGCCGCTTAGTGCAAAATTGTTCGGACCCCTTAATCATTGATCGCGAGCGCTTGCTACCAGCTCGTTTGTGGTCCTGCCTAGTAACCATTCTGGCCCGCTCGCCCTCGACTATGAGGTGAAGTAAACCTTGTGGGGCTGAATTGGTGCATAATGCTTAGTGCTTAGTAGCCGAGTACTAGCCGACGGTCCAGTGAGCAGTCGGTTCCCTGATTGGCCGCCACTGGTACCGCGCAAGTGCACTGACATGTAGCAGGATACAGTTGACTTTCTCATAACGTATAGGTCAATCCCATAATGTATACTAGTGAAATTAGCCGAGTGTCTACGAAATCCTAATATACATTATGAGATTGGCATATACGTTACGAGAAAGTCAACTGTATTATTGAAGAATATATCTTCTCTGGAGTCGGGCATCAACTCTGGAATTATACCTCGCGGCATAATTTGCGCTTCTCGATTGTCGTGACTTTTTTTTCCTGCGTGGAGTCTCCGGGTATGTTTCGTGTTCAGTCTTGTATTAGTAACACCCTGACTTGTGGGCCATTGAAAGCAGGTCGTATTTTTTCGTATGGGATTCCGTGCTTTGACCTAGGTTTCTTTCCATACCGTACACGAGCTCGTACGCGACCGTTTTACTTGATCTCTCGATACACATTATGATCGGTGTCGCCTTATGGTTTTCACATTGAATCCAGAATGCGCGCCGACTATGCCCATTGCAGCTTGATTCTAGATAAGCTGGCTCGTCGTGCTCATAGCAGCCATGACAATCAACCAACGTATTAGAAACTGCTCTGCAGTCGATGCGGGCATACATGTCCAGTACACGCAGCATTCTAAATGTACGGTTAACCTTTGCTCCCATGTTTCCTATGTTTCCAACTCTTCTGTGGGACCACACAACTGTTCTGGATCCAGCTCCCGTGTCACAGCAGATGCACGCTCGCCATTTATTGCGCCCACAACGTCGCGATCGACCGCAAATTTGGCCGTGGTTATGGGGTCGAGCACACCTTCAAGGCAATCTACGACCAGCCGACCCACATTGGGCAGAAACTAAGACAAGATAAATGAGCAGAGGAAGGTGAAATGAGGGGAAAGGCTGCACGGGGAGACGGTATTCGGTAGATTCAAGTCGATAGTACGCACCTTGAAGCCGTGTCCGCCGCCGGATGTTGCGAGAAACAAGGTTGGGTCTCCCGGAAAGGGTCCGATGACCCAATCGCCATCGGGCGCGTCGGTGTACCTGTAAACGTACAATCAGAGGTCGCCAAAGAAGAATAAAAAAATATGCGGAATTCAGAAGGCGCAAATAAAAAAAGAAGTAAAAATCAGAGGGGGGTCCTCGATGCGTCGGTGGATTTCGCTGCCGATGACACGTTGCCCGCTTCTGTGTGCGGTATGTGCGCATCGTAGATCCAATTCTTTGTACATAAAGCCGTTCCGCCCAATATGACAGATCCAGGCCTGGACCAATGAGTCATTACGTTCCGAGGCTGCAGAGAGTCTAGCCAACCGCATTGTTCCAGCATGTGTCACATGAGCGGGGAGAATAGTATATACGCTGGAAGCGAGACCCGCGCCGACGGAAGGATCTTCCCCTCAGGGGTAGCCCAAGCAGCTGACTGGCTGGTCAGCTCAACCATTCGCCACGTATCGGAAGACGGTCTCTATATGACGCTCTGTGTAGCGCCTCAGGTGGTAGCGGAGTTTGACGTGGAAGCTATCTTATCTTGCCGACTGCGGTTGCCAACCCACCCTTCAAAGTGACGAGAACAGTATCCGGACTGCGTCTATCGAACCGAAGCCCCGCTGCCACATCACAAGTAACAAACAAGGACGTCTGTTCGCGTACAATGACGCATACATGCTTTGATTGAATCCTAGATTCCGCACGGGCATCACGCCGCGTCTTCGGCGGACTTTTGGAACCTAACCCCGGACATCATGCCAGAGACGAGAAAAGGGATCACGGAAGTAAAAGGGATGACGAAAAGACACGCACCAACATAACCTTGTCCCAGACCAAGGCTTCTCCCCCAGCTCAGGATACACCTTCCTGAGCTGCATCCTCAATGTTTGTAATGCAGATCGCGGGACCCGCAGACCGTCACCTGAATCAGGGTGGCTCGTGATCGTTCGAGGCGTCGATATTTTTCGGAATGGATCGTGCCTGCTGTCGCCACCAACTTGCGGAGTAGAAATCATGTGGGTATATCCCGCCATATGCATGGACAGTTTGACTATTCCATCTTTAGTGGGCTGATATGATAAGGTCAGATTGGTGATTATCACGGGAGCACAATGGAGATGGTGCTAAGCGACAATAAGACCCGTATGCAAACTAAACGGCATAGATTACCCGAAGGCTAATGAGCTAAGGGACGGCGAGATGAATGAAGCGGGCGATCATAAACCTTGAATGACAGCGAACAAGGCTCTTCATGACTGGCTCGCTGCAGAGACGTAGCATGCAGCAATGAAGCAAGCAAACATGCTCGTTCATGACACCATACGTATTGACACGACAGAACACAATCCAAACGGAAATGAATGGGGAATGACCTGGCAATCTAATGCAAGGTCAAACGTAACCAGCCAAAGCACCAATCAAAACAAAGGCCGTCAGCCCGTGAGAACAGAATAGTGTCAACATACTTTGTCACACTACCCAAAACGCTATTCGTATATAGCGGTTCCATTGAAGCATGTGAGTGTGTAAAGATACTAATCGGCGAAAGGGAAACGGACGGATCTCTTCCGGCGCCCTCTTTACGAACACCCCCAAAAAACAGACTGTTTGGCGCCGCGTAAGTGCTGCTGTGTAACAAGACAGCCAAGGATGCCTTATAGAAACTCAAATTCTGACGAAGCCAAGTCACGAACGGAGAACCCGTGACCCGGCAGATAACAAGAGCTTTTTGAGAAAGGGAAACTCACTGGAAAAGTGTAGAGCCCACTGTCAAAGTCCAAGAACACATGTGTGCCTTTGTATCGTTCTATTTCTTCTGCACTGAGCTGTATCATCCCCACGGTCTGGCTAGTAAGGGGGTCACTACACTCATCCAGGACATGTAGCGACTCGCTCACCCAGTCGCCAAGCATTTCGAGTCTAGACGCAACTCGGGAAATGTGGATGCGGTCCACGAACCGATAGCGAGTATTACCTTGTCGCCTTCGAAACACGCACCATCCGTACACTTGACGCCTGTCGTCCGGCCGTGAGCGTCCTTGACTAGACTAGTGACCTCTCGATTCATGGTAACCCTCCCGCCCATCTCCTGAATGTGCGAGAGAAGGATCTCGACTGCCCGTGTTGCCTCTGCCCAACCACCTTCTGGGTTGAAGTAGCCACGCTGATCCGTGAGCAAGCCAATCCGGTAGGCATTCGAATCCGAATCCGTGGAGAGATTAAGCGAAGATAAGAGTTTGGCACGAAGAGCCTTGGTATCGGGAAGGTCTTCAATGAGTGCACCAAGCCGGCGATCGTTCTCTCCCAACGCATCGTCGTAATTCTCGCTGTAGACACTGATCACGCCGGATCTGTGCAGGTTGCGAGTCGTTCGAAAGTGTCGGACTTTGAGCGCGTCGTTACGCACTCGTGATAGCAGCCATTCCACATGGGACCTTTCCATGCCTCTATCGCATCTCTCGCCAGTTGGGTGTAAAATGCGTCGTAGTAGGATGACCTCACGACTATTCCAGGTTTCCGTTACTAATTTATTGCCACATCATTCACGTACTCTTGTTCATATCTGTGCTTGCAGCATCTATCGCGGGTAGCTCCGCCGCTCGATCAAGGATGATCACGTCCGTGTAACCGCGCTGGAGAAGATGGAAAGCCGTGGAAAGGCCAAAGACACCTGCGCCGACGATGATGATCCGTGACGACGACATGCAAGTAGATCACGTGGTGCTTTCATGACGTCACTGATACTTGTCCTTGGCCATCACCGACCAGCGAACTCACATGATCACAGGCGACTACTACCACAGCGCCAACTTTGTCTCCGACAGCGACGCCCCCGCCGAGGCAGAGCCCGACGACGACGAGCTCCTCCCCGGCGACCTAGGCGGACGCGGCATCGGCCTCGCAGGGGGATACCCGCCCCCGCTCTCAGAACCTACACCCTATCCCGTCGTCGACGACGACACCTACGCGGGGTACGACCCCGGCATGGCAGGATGCACCTCGGCACAGACCACCTGTGGCATCGCCGGCATACCGTACATGGGGCACGAGCTCCCCTCGTCGCCCGCTCCGTCCGCCTCGCGGGATCCCTCCCGCCACCGGCATCCCGAGGTCCCGGGGGAGACGTGGGTCAGCCATGGGTACGAGCGCGATGCGGACGAATACGCGGCGTCGGTGTTCACACCTCCCGCGGCCTCAGTCCCGTCCTCGCCTCGTG